>LPNX011195792.1:51688-81345 GCA_001517045.1 Pseudotsuga menziesii
GAGGGAGAAAAGAGATAGGGAGGGAGGGATACAAGTTGAGAGAGAGAGAGAGATTAGGGGAGAGGGATAATGACACAGAGGGATAGTAATTAAGGTAGAAGGGAGGGAGAGAGTGACAGAGGGAGGAATAATGAGGGAGGTAAATAAAAGGTGGAGAGAGAGGGAGAGATAGAGGGATTTTATGAGAGAGGAGGGGACACACACACACACACATAGATTGTGTTGGATAGAGGGGGATGGGTGAATGATAGAAAGAGAGGGGGAGGGATTAGCAATAGAGAGAGACTGATGGAGGGAAGGATAGTGAGGGAGGTATAGAGAAGGTGGAGAGAGGTTATGAGAGATAGGGTGTGAGGGAGGAACACACACACATAAAGATAGAGACATAGATATAGGAGCCACACACACACACACACACACAGAAAGAGAGATAGATAGATAGAGAGAGAGAGGGGGGGGGGTGAGTGACAAAGAGAGAGGGGGGAGGGGGGAACGATAGAGAGAGAGTGATGGAGGGAGGGATAGAGAAGGTGGGGAGAGGTTATGAGAGAGGGGGGGTGAGGGAGGGACACACACACATAGATATAGATAGAGAGAAGGAGGAGGAACATACACACACATAAACATAAGAGAGAGAGAGAGAGAGAGAGAGAGAGAGAGAGAGAGAGAGAGATTGTGTGTGAGAGAGAGGGGGATGGGTGAGTGACATACATAGAGGAGGGATGGGTTAGTGATGGAGGGAGGGATAGTGAGGGAGGTATAGAGAAGGTGGATAGAGGTTATTAGACAGGGGGAGTGAGGGAGGGACACACACACACACAAACATAGAGAGAGAGAGAGAGAGAGAGAGAGAGTGAGAGAGGGACATAGAATGTGAGAGAGAGAGAGGGGATGGGTAAGAAAAAACGAGAGAGGGGGGAGGAGGGAGCGATATATAGAGAGTGATGTAGGGAGGGATGGTGAGGGAGGGCTTAAAGAGGGTATAGATAGGTTATGAGAGAGGGGGATTGAGGGATGGAAACACACACACACACACATATTATTGAATTATTGTAACTTTGAAGTGTATTTATTTATTATCCTCGATGTTCCTATAGGACAAATCATTTGTATTTCACTATACCCCGATGTTCCTATTGAGAGAATTACTAAGAATCATGAGGGAATTCCCTCCATTGTAAGTCTCGTCATTAGCACCCCAGTTAATACAATATTAAGTTGTTAGATTCCTCCTAGAGAATTCTTCCCAGTCAGTTTTAGTGGGGCCGACTTGTTAAGTGGAAAATCAAGTGAACGTAAGAATATAAATAGAAGTGAGCCTCTCCTCATTTCTACACATACACACTCACTTGTGCATAGCGCATGGAGAGAGAGAGAGACATATCTGCTGGAGCTAGGCACACCTATTTTTGGGTCTTGTCTTTTATCTTTTATCATCTTATACACAGGAGGTTTTTGCTAGGTTTTCTTCTCCAAGAGGGTTTCCCAGGATAAATCTTTGTGTTCTTTTTGTGTGGTTGTGCTTGTCTATCTTTTAGTGATATTTTGGCTTATGGTTATGTTGTTATGATGCTAAATGCTATAAGATCTGATATAACCATTAAAAACTTATAATGGTATAGGACCCTCCCTAAAATAAGTCATTGTGCAGCTGAAACAATGCTACAACTACAACTATTGAAGATTAGGGTTTCATGCTTCAAAACCCTAAAATACTAAAACTAGTAGTTCTGGTAGATTTGTTATATATAGAGATTGGAGAAGCATCAAGAGACGAAACTTTTACAAGCTGAAGATAAAATCCTGATGTACTATGTATAAAAGTTTCAGCCTTATATTCGGTATATTCTAGGATATATTATTCTTCCAAGTTAGTGTTCCAGCCTCTCCTAGGATTCAACCTTAAATATGTGACCTAGGGAGAATTGATATATCTCGAGATAAGAAGGTCCAAATGAAATTTCACAAGATTTTACAGAAATTTCACGAATTTTAATTCCTGTGGTAAGAATTTCATACCACGGAGATGAAACAATGACACATGGTAGTCCGTACAAGTTTGTTCTTCTGAACAGTCCTAAAATAAGTCACCTTGGGAAAACCCACATAATTTCAAATTGGTGAAACAAATTCTGATATAACCTGTGGTGTTGGAAAGAGAACATATGAGGCTACCTTAGTACGAAATTTCAGACATAGAGGAGCATCAACTTCATATATACATCAGAAACAATATCAGGCATTATGTAGAAGAAACTGAAGAAAACTAGGGCATTAGATATTTTGCAATTCTGATCATAGTTTTGGGAAAATGAATATGCTACTTAGCTCACCTTCAAGAGGCACATATTTATATACAATAAGATCTAAAATATCCCAAGTTTTGGAAATTAGGTTTTCTCTGACAAACTCTAGATCATCCAAATCTTGAACCAGGACAAACACCTCAAATTGGATTTCACTGGTTTTTGAAGAAAATGAACTGGACACCTACATAAGTGGAGAGTTTCCAGTTCTAGAGGGAGATGAGGCTAAAGAATTACACAAGAATAAACTCGACTCATAATAAGAGAAGAGAATATGGGAGCAACTGAAGATCAAACGCTCATGATTCAAAGAAGATTCCTCAAGCGATGAAGAATATGAAGAACTCAATTCTTGAAGAACCTCTTATCCATCTTAGCATTTGGATAAGAAATGATGATGTCATGAATGAATAAGAAGATGAATCAGAAGGATCAAGAAGGAGTTTACCCATGAAACAAATAAAAGATAAGTATTCAATTGTCATTTCATGATATTGTTTTTTTATGCATTTGATGATATTCAGTTGATGTGTTATGCATGATAGAATGTTTGCATTAATGAAAATATACTACTAATATGCATGTGATGGGTAAGTATCTCATGGTGCTATACAACTCTCCATTACTACTTTTCTAGAATGAAACCTCTTTGCTGACATATTGGATTAGTGCACAATCTCAATGATGTCATGGTAGAGATGGAAGGCATCTAGAAAGTTTCCGTGAGATATGGATGAATGTTGTATTGGCTAAATAGTTGCATGATGAATAAGAATTTTTCGTTATGCATATGTTCTATGAAATGGTTCTAACCATGAAAACTATGCATTTGACTTGTAGGAAAGGTCTTGTCCAATCACCTACAAGAAAATGAGGATGACACTTGTTCCAAAGAACAAGTGATGACAATTCAAGATTCACTCCAATAAACATGAACCTGAAGCTCCCAAGGTCAGAGACATCGTGAAGGAAGAAAGACCTTCAAAGAGCAGTAGATCCACCTCGAAGGATGAATATAACCTTGGGTATGAGAGATAAATAAAGATGAAGAAAAGTATGGAGCGACTTCCAAACCAAATAAAGAGGCCTCGAACACACTCTAGTTGTGTAACACAGTTGCGTGACATCATTGATGCAAACCCTTCCAGCTATGGAAGAAGCTATGATCAAAGAGTTATAGTTGATCATGAGGAATGACGTCTATGATATGGTTCTAAGACCTGAAGGGAATTATGTAGTGTCTTCCATATGGATCTAAAAGAACAAGTGTACAAAGCAAGGTTTGTGGTTTGTCTAAGAAAGAATAGACTATGGCATGACATACTCTATTGACTAGACACACTTATTCAGTATAAATGTATATCAAGAAAAGAACCACGTGTATAGAATATGCTTTGTACGAGCTCAGAAGGCACTCATAGAAAAGCACATCTAGGAGCTTGACATATCACCTAGAGTGATGGATATCTTAACCTTTGCTACAAGGTTGAATATGGAAACCTATAGAAGACAAACAAGCTCACAGATGGGTGCAAGAGGAACTTTTTGACAAAGTTCAAGATAAAGGGATCTTGGTATCTAGTAACTTGAGATGGATACATAGTAGCATAGGATGCTACCTGCCACTCCAGTAAAGAATGCAAAGGGAAGATGATGCTCTGCTTCAGGGGGAGTGACTACAGAAGATCTTTGAGTTTGACATGGTACGACATGATGGACAACTTCCTGATGGACCGAGATTTTACCAAGACTAAAGTGGGTTCAAACCTTCAAGGTTGAATGTGGAAGACTAGGATATGTCAATGACTTGACATAATGAACTCATCAAAGATGCAATGATGGAAGAATACCACAATGATGTGTGGGATATAGTACTCAAACTAGAAATCAAGAGTGTGGTATCTTCCAAGTTAATTTGGAAGATAAAATATGTTGCTGATGGAAGTAAGGCAAGATTTGTGGCTAAAGGATTCTCGTAGAGAGAGGGAATTGATTATGAAGAGACACTTGCTCCAGGAAGCAAGAACTATTATGGCACCTACTTCCATGATGAAATGGGATATACACCAGATGGATGTAAAGACAACCTTCCTGAATAGTATGATTGAGGAAGAGGTTTACATCGAACAACCACAAGGATTTGAAGTTAAAGAGAGACAGACTCATGCATGGAAGTTGAAGAAGTCCCTGCATGGCTTGAAGCAAGCTCCTAGAGCTTGGTATGGAAGGATATATAGTTTCTTGACGAGCTTGGACTTTACTAAGAGTAAATTTGATCCTAAACTTTACTACTAGATTATAGAAGATGAACCTGTCATACTATTACTGTATGTGGATGACCTATTTCTGACCTAGGAATGAGAAATAGATCACATATTGCAAGAAGAAGCTAGCTAAAGAATTCGAGATGAAAAGATATTGGATTGGTGCTTTATTTCCTCAGGCTGGAAGTGTGGAAGAGTTCAGAAGGAATATTTTTGAACCAGGGAAAGTATGCTATGGAAATATTAAAGAATATTTGATATGTTGGATTATAAATCCATGGACACACCCATGGATACCAACATGAAGCTTTTGTCTGATGAGACATCAGAGTTAGTGTATATGACTCAATACAAATAGATTTTTTGAGTCATTGATGTATCTGACGAACACAAGGTCAGATATATGATTTACTATGAACACCTTGAGTCGGTATCTAGGTAACCCTAGATGTGTTCACTTGATAGTTGAAAAGCATGTGATGAGGTACCTAAATGGTATGACAGACTTGGGATATTACTATGGCAGAGATCATGACTACAGATTATATGGATATACGGGTGCATATTGGGCTAGAAGTATCTTAGACAGAAGAAGCACATTAGGTGGATGTTATAGTATGGGGTCTTCTATGATTTCATGGTTTAGCAGGAAATAGTCTAGTGTTGCTCTTAGCATGACTGAAGCAAAATATATAGCAGCTTGCTCTGCTAGTTGTGAAGCCATATGTCTTTGGAAGCTGATGTTAGGTTTATTCAACCTAGAGTTGGATACCATTGTGATTCTATGTGATAACCATATTTGTATAAAGATGACAAAGAACCCAGTATTCCATGATAGGTCGAAGCACATAGAAATCCAGATTTCTACATTCGAGATATGATGCAGAAAGGGATTCATAAAGCTCCAGTATGTGAGTACCAATGAAAAATTTGCTGATGTATTGATGAAGCTTCTGTCTTGAGTAAAGTTCAAATAATTTCAATACAAGCTTGGTGTTATTCAGAAAGACCTTCCCCTAAGGGGGGAGTAGTGATGTTGCAGTGGGAGTGTATCATCCCTGGACATTTGTCCTAAAGTGATCCGTAGAATTATGTCTCTAAGAAAGAAGAAGGATTGTATCATCCCTAAACTTTTGTTCAGAATGGATCCGGTGACTTTGGTCCTTGAGAATGTGGTGGGATTGTATCATCCCTGAACTCTTGTTCAGTATGGATCCCGTGACTTCGGTCCTCTAGAATGTAGTAGGATTGTATCATCCTTGAAATTTTGCTCAGAATGGATCCTGTGACTTCGGTACTCAAGAACATGGTAGGATTTTATCATCCTTGAAATTTTGTTTAGAACGGATTCAGTGACTTTGGTACTCGAGAATGTGGTAGGATTGTATCATCCTTGAACTTTTGTTCAAAATGGATCCGGTGACTTCGGTACTCGAGAACGTGGTAGGATTGTATCATCCTTGAAATTTTGTTTAGAATGGATTTGATGAATTTGGTACTTGACAATGTGGTAGGATTGCATCATCCTTTGACTTAGTCCTAAAGTGATAGGGAGTGATTATCCCGTAATTGTATCCAGTGACTTCGATTGTCGAGAATGTGTGTTGTTCAGGATTAAACACCCTTGTAACCTAGGGTATGGGGTTACCAACTTACTACTAACCTTACAGACAATAAGCTTTAATAGAGTATAGAAAGGAAATATGAAGAAATTCTTGATTCACCTGATTACCGACGGTTGATCCAAGCTTGATCTTCTTCCGCTCTACTTCTCTCTAAAGCTTTCAGGGATGCACCTCCTTCACCTACAAAGAGTAAATTCTCCAAGTACAATCTTATACATGTATATATGAGAGGTTAGATAAACAATATATCTAGTGCATAATCGAATATATTCATCAACCAAGATACATGAAAGAGACTCAACACAATGTTGGAAGAATAATTCTCTTTATTAACAATCAGTGAATGAGATAAGAGTACAACCCAACTTCTGAGACAAGGAATCCTCTGCAACCAAAGGACTCTGAGTTCTGCTGCTCCAAGACTTCTGAAGATATACCAGGAGCATAACTTTGCTCTCCAAACTTGATTGATTAATGCCCTCCCCAGGGCCTCTATTTATACTTTTGGAAATAGAGTGGTTTTGAAGGTTGAGGAGGTTAAAATAGTTAGGATAGTTAATGATTAGGACCCAACTAATCTCCATTAATTGTGATTTATATTTTTTAATGTCGAATCAAGATGTACACAACTATTGATATAGGAAACCCGTGTACGACACGCGAGTTGCTTAAAGGAATCCAACGTATGCTGATGTACGCGGTTTGCAATGGAGATAGTCACGTACAGTACACAAGTTGTTAATGGGAATAGTCACGTACATATGCAAGTTGCAATGAGGATATTTTCATATGCAATTCCACAGTTAGAAAAATAATATGGCAAGCTGGTTCAAGGGTAAATGCATCTCATGTCATGCCCATCTATAATGTTTTGGAAAAATTCAATCCTAAGATCTCGTTTTGTGTACCAACATAAGGAATGTCAGCACTCAAATGGAGAAGTGCCATTTGGGTTGATAACAGATTCCCCCTAATGTGTGAGGTCAGAGGGAAACGATGGCTGAAATACATTATAATCATTATCTTGGAGAACTTAGAAGTCCAATGGAGCAGAGGTAGTACCTGAAACAAATACATAATAATGTCATATACAAAATCATATCTGAGGATTCTATGTTCAATATACTGGAACACTAGCTCCTTTACAATATTTGAGTACATCATATAGTATGGGTACAAGACCATGTATATTACAAAGGTGGATCGAAGCCACAATATACAATAATGACGAGTCTTCAAAGATTTGGAAGCTGTGTAAGTGACCACAACATAATCTTGCACAACTTAGTCCATAGATATGAAACTAAGGTCTTCATTAAAAATCCCAAAGAACCAGTAAAATCCAAGCCATGTGAATAGATGTTATTGAAGTCGAACATGGATAGGATTCAACAGGTTGTCAACCAATAGGTGATAATCGAAAACTGAAGCAAAGGAGTTAACTAAAAATGAAAGTGAATCCTAAGGTACGCTCGTCAAAACTCTAGGTTTGCGTCATTAGGAAGTGCTGATGCGGAACCATACTGTGATGAGGAAGGCAATAGATCCTCCAACGGATCACAAGAGTGACTAGGAATTGGGTAAAAGAAGGGAGACACAAGTAATAACAGATAAGACAATGATGGAATCAGGATATAGATCAGATATAGGGTTAAGTCCTTGAACAATAAGCATGCCACAGAGATGACCCAAGGTAGCTTTTAACTTTATAGATAGTACAAGTAGATTTATCTGTCATGTAGGAGACATGATCGAATTCCCCAGGTAGAACTGACAAGAGGAGGAGTAAGAAACTCAAAGTAATAGCTGAACTGAAAGTGAACACTGAGACATGAGTATCATAAAAGACAGAGAGTGCTATGTTCAAGGATGACATGCTCCCGTTGACTGAGAATCAAAAGAAAACTTCTTCCTTATCTTCCCTGTTAAATTTTAATGAGTCCAGGAAAGTCAACTCAAGTCTCTCTTCATTTTTTGACAAGCCTGAAGAGAAGAGGGAATAATGCTTGATAGTGTCACTGATTCGTGGATTTTATGAGCCTAAACTAGTACATGCTAACTTGGTGTTTTCATGTTTAGAGAGTCTAAAACTCTGAAGAAGACTCCAAGGAGGTCCTTTTTTGTCCAATTTAGTCTCCTGAGGCCAAAAAAGTATAAAACACACCACAGAAGAACTCTCTTAACTTCCATAGAAGAAAAGGTGAATCTTTTTCGTACTTAGTTAGGGAGGTCTGAAAAAGGTTAAATTACCACCTACCCAATGCTCCTTTGAGAGAAGCATATAGCTTGAGTTTTATGAGTATGAAGGAAATCAAGATCACTCGGAAAGATACATTTGATTATGAGAAATGGGGCTTACAACAATAAACTCGATGTTTTGTTCTTGGTGTTTAACGAGCATTACAAAGACATGAAGTACACTCAAATTTTTTTTCATGTTTAGGTCCAGAGCATGAAAAAGAGAAAACTCAGCTCATACCAGGTGTTCCTTTTCCATAAATTTAGTCCCTCATGTCCGAAAAAGTGATAAACCTATACCTGAGAACACTCTTCTCAATTTTGTAGAAAAGAGAGTGATCCTTTCTCGTATTATTCCACATGGTCCGAGAAAGAGATAACCTACCACCAATGTGGATTCCCATTCACATATTCTTAACGAGCTTGAACTGACAATTTTACTCGGACTTCGAGTCTCTTTTGAGGAGTTAGACCTGGGCCTAAAGAAACTCCATAAGGGTGGGGAGTCTTATAAATGGATAGCTTGTAAAAAGAGACCAAAATGAGGCTCAATTCGGCATGAAAAATAGCTAAGAAGACTCCCTTGAACCTATGCCAATTGTAGCATGAGTATCGAAAGACAATAAGTAGGTTCTAAATGAGGATACTCATGGGAGGAGAGTCCTATCCACAGAAGAACAATGGTATAAACGAGGAACTAATGGTTAAAAATACCATAGTCTGTGGTCAAAGTGTTAAAATGAGGCTCAATTTGGCGTGAAAAATAGCTAAGAAGACTCCCTTGAACCTATGACAATTGAAGCATGAGTATCGAAAGACAATAAGTAGGTTTTAAATGAGGATACTCATGGGAGGAAAGTCCTATCCACGGAAGAACAATGGTATAAATGAGGTACTAATGGTTAAATATACCATAGTCCATGGTCGAAGTGTTAATGCTAGGATTAAGATGGATTAGGTATAAATGCATAATGCATGTGAAAGGACAAAAAAAAACCATCCTATATGAGAGAAAAAACACAAACCGATGAACTATTGTACATAAAAATACATACAATAAAATACAGGAAAAAGTGCTATGCCTAAGCATAGTACTTTTTCAGGTAGAGCCCATTTCTAGGCTCAGGAAGCTTATTCCCTTCGAAATCAATCAATTCATATGTGCCATTCTTTAACACCTTTGACATGACATAAGGTCCCAACCACATAGAACTGAACTTTCCTACCCCCAGGGGTTCTTTGTCTTGATCCCAGAGCAAAACAAGCTCCCCTTCAGAGAAAATTCGAGGCTTGACCGATTTATTGTATTGACTTTTTACCCTATTTTTATGAGCTTCATTTGCTATCAGTGCATCTCTACGCTGCTCATCCATATGTTCTAAATGTAATAGACGTTCTTCCAGCTCAATCATATTAGGTAACACATGAATAGCAATTTTTAAGGACGGGATTTTGCATTCAACCGGGGTAACTACTTCCACTCCATGAATGAGTTGGAAAGGAGAAAACCCTGTAGTAGTTTTCACATTGGTCTGATATTTCCAAAGTGCAGGATACAGCATGATGTGCCAGTTGGAATGGGAAGCATCAATAGTATGTTTGAGAATAGTTTTCAAAGTTTTATTAACAACCTCGACTTGATTGTTTGCTTGAGGATAGAACAAAGATGAATGTTCTTGTCTAAACCCTGGCATAGTGGTCAATTCAGTCATCATAATATTTTGGAATGACTACCATGGTCAGTGACAATCACTTTAGGGATACCGAACCGTGTGATAATTTGGTTGAAAATGAAAAAAACTGCAGTTTCCTTGTCAGCTTTAAAGGTGGGCATTGCCTTTGCCCACTTTGTGAAATAATCCACAGCGATAATGATATGTTTGTGCCCCCCAGCCGAGACTGGGTTGCACGTCACGTAATATATCCCCCACTTCATGAAGGGGCCCACTAAGATGGTGGGAAATAACGGAGCTGGATGCAACTGCATATTTCTGGTGTAAAGACGACAAGTATGATAGTGCTTCATGGATTCCACACAATCTTTAAAGATCGTGGGCCAGAAATAACCAGCATGTAATATCTTCTAGGTTGTTGCTAACCCAGATAAATGACCCCCACATGCTCCACTATGGGCATCATTTAGGGCAATCTCAGCTTCTTTGTGGGTAATACATCGATGCGAAATAGAATCTACCCCCCTACGATATAAGGTATCTCCGATAATGAGGTAGTTCCTTGCATGTACACGTAATTTACGCTGTTCTTCCCGCGAGAAGGCTACAGGGTACTTCAAAGTTTGGAGATAGATAAGTATATCTCTGTACCAGGGGTTAGAGGTGGAAATAAAAAAGATATGCTCATCTGGGAATGAGTCTTCTTCAATGGCTACATCTTCCTCTACTGGAAATTCTACAATGAGCTCAGCAAAAACTAAGGACTTTTTGGATTTGGCGGATTGAAAATCCAAGTCAAACTCTTGGTGAATGACTATCCATTTGTTGAATTTGCCTCCAACTATATATTGAGACAAAACATATTGAAAAGGATTAACATCTGCCACTACCATCGTAGTCCTTAGTAAGATGTAGTGACGCAACCTCTGAACAACATACACAGCTGCTAAGGCCAACTTCTCGACGTGGGAATACCTAAGTTCAGGTCCGTCTAAAGCACGGCTGATATAGTAGAAGACATGCTCTTAGAGCCTATCATCCTCCTGGGATGGTACTACCCCTATGGTTGACTCAGATGCGGCCAGATACAATATAAAATCCCTAGAGTAATCTGGCGGATGCAATAATGGTGCCGACAACAAAGCTTTTTTTAATGCCTCGAATGCGTGTTGTGCAATTTCATCCCATACAAATGGGGTGTCCTATTTTAATAGGTGCATGAAATATTTAGTAATCTTGGCATAATTTATAATAAAATGTCGAACGAAATTGGACTTCCCCTGCAGGCTCTGAAGCTGCCTGATAGAACGAGGAGGAGGCAGATTTACAATGGCCTCAACTTTCAAAGGATCCACTTGAATGCCTTTGTTAGAAACAATCAATCTATGCAGTCTCCCTGAATCGACACATAAAACACACTTGTGGGGATTCAAGCGAATTGTATAGTATCTGCATCATTCAAAAATCAAACGCAAGTGATCTAGGTGATCGATCCTCTTACAAGAATGTGCTGACAGATCATCGAGGTAGGGTTCAACAATGGCTTTAATGTTGTGAAAGGAAAAATTCATTGCCCGCTGAAAGGTTGCCCCAACATTTTCAATCCAAAGGGCATTTTCTTGTATGTGAAGGTACCCCAAGGACAAATAAAATCTGTTTTATGTTGGTCTTTCGGTTTAATTTCAAATTGATTATATCCTGAGAAACCATCCATAAATGAAAAGAATTCATTTCCCGCGCAAGCATCAATAATTTGATCTATAAATGGTGTGGGATAGTTGTCCTTAGGACAAGATTTGTTTAGATCTCGAAAGTTAGTACAAATGCGTATAGTCCCTTGATTTTTTTCAACAGGAACAGGGTTGGATACCCATTCTGTCAAAGCTATAGGATAAATGAAAACGAATTTCAGCAGTTTCTCAACTTCAGCCTTCACTGCCGCCGCTTTACGTAGGTTGACAGGTCTCAAATTTTGTCAAACGTGTCTAGCTTTAGGGTATGTTCGGATTTCGTGCTTGACTATTGATGGATCAATTCCTAACATCTCCTCATATGACCAGGAAAAAATGTCGTTGAATTCCTTAAATAAGGCCGTATAGATCGCAATCTCCTCTAGAGAGTAGTTTGCATCGATGTGTACATTTTGCACAACGTTTGGAATTACAGAGATGTTGATAGGGATAGTAGCGGAAATTTTTTCCATATTCCCCTCAGCAAACATTCCTTCCCTTGGTAAGGGATTAATGGGTGTATCAACATCACCTGCTAGTCTCATATGGAACTCCTGGTTTTCTATCCTGCTTAACTCAGGAAGAAAATAGGATCGATGGTGAAGATATTCGCAGATCTTATCTCGTCCACACATAGCTTCCAGAATGGCTTCTTCCAAAGGTAAAACCATATCTAAGCAATCTCTAGAATGAAAAGAGTTCTCTGCCTAAGTAGGAAAATAGAATTCTTCCAGTTCCTCTAAGACTGTGAGAGGGACCAGAATGGGATCAACAACGGTATGGACGATAGCTTGATAAGCCACATCCACTATCGATAAGGGCACTTCAGGTTCATGGTGGGAGGGAAGAACCCAAGGATCAGTCCTATCAACAACAGTAGCTATGGAGTTCCCCACACTAGTAGAACCTATATAATTAATCACAGCTGGAAAATCGAATGTGCCCATCAATGATGCGTACATTCCAGCCCCTAAGCTCTCTAAAGCAGGTCTAACCTGATCAACCAATGGTATGGTGGAATCGTTAGTTTCCATGCGTCCTTTTAGAGTAAAATTTTAGTTGGTCAATAGTAACCAAATTCCCTTCGTGTGGAAACACTACCACCTGAAAAAAAACCGATGCAATAGCAGACATGGCATAAGTCCAACTTCTCCCTGAGAGCAAGTTATAATCCAAAGGTGCACCAATCACCTCTACCTCAACAGACACTGCTTTCCCTACCAAATTACTTTCGAAATCCAGTAGGATACCATGTGGATGGAATGACCTTCCATCGAAAGCAGTAAGTAGGTTGTTCGATAGAACCAGCTTTGGGGATCCAAGAGCTTTCCAACAAGACAAGGACATAACACATGTAGAAGCACCCTCGTCGACAAATTCCCTTCCAATGGTCTTTCTGCCATGGATGACATCTATCGATAAGGATACATGATAAGGTAAGCGAAGTTTGACATTAGACAGATTAAATTTTTCCATGAGACTTGATGAGTCCATATTGCCTAAGGCTGCTAAGAGTGCATCCCGCTAGGTGGGACAACTCTGTAAAACCTCTAAAGCTGACTTGCACAAGGAGTCTGGGCTAAGTCTTCAACTACAGAGTAGTTGGCTGCAGCCCTAACATTAGGATTATGCAAGGTTTTCTTAAAGACACCTTTCGGTATCTTCGACATAATTTTGGTAGGTTTCTCAATTGTGAGAGGGTTAGAAGTTTCACCTATCGACTTACCCTTCTCCAAGGTCTCTTTTGCATAGTTCTTGTTCCTAGTATGTAGTAAAGTCTCGGATCGAACCATGTTCATATAATTGGGTTCAGGAGCATTTGGGGTGCCCCTGCTATATTTGAAGCTGAGGCAGAATTATGTCATTAGGGAAAAGGATCCTTCAAGACAGCTGGTTGTTGGCCTTTCAACAGCTTTTGATCTTGTTCCATAAGGGGACATAGATGGGTCAGGTGATCTTCATGGCACAACTTACATAAGAATTTCACCTTCTTCTTTTATTTCTTTCCCCCATCAGCATTTTTTGTGGGTTTTTGCTTGTTTTGGTTTCCTTCACCATTTTTGCCTCTCTTCATTTTCCCACCAGGCTGTTGATTTCCCTTCTCAGAGGTTTGTGCAAGAACATTTGCATTTTGGGGTGAGGGGGAAACCTTTGCTGCCTCTGCTGTAGAATGTTTGACGGACAGCTGATGGATTTGTTTAGCCAAAGATTCTATAGTGGGATAATTCACAGAACCAAACACACCATTGGCATGGGGTCCAGGCTTAGGTTTCTCTACATTGTGCATTGTCCTCGGTGCCTTAAGGATAATCTCATATAAGATCCCACACTAAGAATATATCAAATCTAGTTGTTGGGCCCTGAGGATAACTTCTTCCTCATTCATCACTCCTGAAGTAGATACATCCTTAGATATATAAAGCAATAGGGATTTAAGGACAGGAAGATGGAAATGACTAAGGAATGCATTAGCCAAGTCCCAAAAACTTCTAGACGCAGCAGAAGGAAATTCAATGTACCATTTTGCTGTAGTACTGGTCAAATTTCTTTGCAATAGCTTCAACCAAACTGAATCCTCGTTCAGTGAGTTGGAAGAGCACCATAAATGGAAAGTGGTGCATGAGCTCCAAGATCATTACCAACTTTGCCTTCGAATTTTGGGGTATATGAGGGCAACTTGGTAGGGACGGGTGGCCAGGAGGGGTCATGTCTCACCGGGTCATTTATCGGTTTTGAAAAATTTGTCAAGTTTAACGTTGCCAGGAAAGGAAGCTTGGGTCTAACCGGAGCACTAAAAGTACCAGTTTAGGGATTAGAGGGACTTGCCCCCATATTCCCATATGTGAAGGTGGGGTTGCCCCTTGCTTCCAGTTGTGAAGTGGATGGGTTGATTTGGAAAGGATTGCATCCATAAGCCAATGGATGTTTTATGTGTGGTGTATTCTAAGAGGTTCTAACTACCCTAGTCGAAGCTGGGGTTTGGAATACAAGAGTAGGTATCCCTCCGCTAAAAAGAGAAAAGGGATAGCTCGTGAATGGAGCTGAAACTGGAGTTTGAAAACCTTGACCATAAGGATTAGTGTTTCCAAACTGTATCCCTACATATGAGTGTGTTGGGCCTACGTATGGAGTGGATGGGGGAATGTTCCCCCCATTCGAAGGAAAACCTTGGACAAAATCCGAGGATCCTATAGGACCACTCTAGGCAGTGTGTGTGAAGGAAGTAGGAACTGTAGGTACACTAGGAATCCCAGTGACCATACCACCAGAAGCACCTGCCAAAATTGTGGGAGCCGGTGGTTGAACCACTCGGCTAGCTGGAGTTAACGGTGTAGTAGGTATACTTGTTCCAGGGGAACCTACTAGGGGAGGTAGCACCCCTTCAGCCGGAGCGACTGAGGTGGAAGCAAAAGAACTTTCTCCTGCAATAGACATTATTCTGCCCACAGGGTCACCAATCACGGGTGGATTGAAAGGATGAATCTGAACGATCATCGAATTATTTAAGTTAGTTAGAGGTGAATTAAAATTCCTTGCAAACCCTTTAGCCTGTAAGTATTCTATCTCAACCGTGTTTAAATTAAAACAGTTTTCCCTAAGTTCTGGTTCACCTGGAACTTCACTAACTCCTATCGGTTGGAAAGAACTGTCTGTGTCCAATCCCCAACTTTGAGGGGGAGGTGGAGGTTCCAATGTGATAAGCGGAGGAAGGTTTTGCAACCTTCGTGACACTTTAATAGATTGGTCCTCCACGATTGTAAATTTGACTCTTCACACCCTAAGGTTGGATAAAACATAGACAAACCACAAAGGAATCACTACCAAAATTTCCTAAAGTCTCAACAATCATAAGGGGTATAAGATATGCTTTCCCGAAGAAAGCTGAGAGATAGTTTCTTGGCGTCCTTGAAGAGGTTCTTAGGCACAAGCAGAGGAATCACCCAACGCCCTCCTACACTTTAAAAAAGGGTTACCTTCCAAGCCTGTCCAAGGTGAACCAGAAATAGCCTTTGGGTTTACCTGTGTATAAACCCTACGTTTCCAAGGGACTAGAGGCTACCTTAACTATATCAATAGTCTGGGGGGACAGCCGCAAGCCTGATTTGTATGCATGGGAAGGGTAGCAAAGCCTGAAACTCTGTCTAGGATAGAATCCCCATATGTGTAAAAACCTTGGTGTACATTTTGAAAAGGAATCGGAGGGTTATCTCCTCAGTCCAATGCCTCCACGCGGCCTCGTGATTTACTCCCATTTGAGAGGAGCTTCCTAGATACTATCAACATAGAGATGGATTTACCTATCAATTGGCAAACTACGTTTCAATTTAAGTACTTATGGGGAGTTTACAATTCCTATCCCACAAGTCTATCCTAAGCTAGTAGATGTATGACCCTATAAAACAAAAATTACTAATAAATTTTAAATTATAGGGTTCATTTTAAGGGCTGTTCTTAATTAGAGGGTAAGTGGCATGAATGACTATGATATTATTGACTTGATAAGAAAAGTAAAAACAGGTGTATAAATAAATTCCAAAGCAAATTATCACTACTTAAAGCAAGTTTTTTTTGTTGTTGTAAATATGAACTAATGAAAATGCAACTAGGAAAGAGAAAACTAAGTCTTATTTTGTAATTTTTGAGATTTTACTTAAAAACTGAAAGTAAAACTACCATATGCAATTCAAATGCAAATGTTTCCAATGCTTTTCTTTTCACTTTTCAAATTCCTCAAATATTACTATGCACCTAAATGCCAAAATGATTGAGTATGCTTGAATAATCAAACTATATAAAGTAAAAAAAATGAAATATAGAAGACTTATAAGAACCAAAGATCAACCACCTAAGGAATACTTGGAAAAACACCTAGCTTGGGAAGATACAATGAATGAAAATCACTAAAATCAATCAAAGGCAAGTGAGAAACCAACACTACTTGGACATAGAATGGGATATATGGTATCTAGAAACATGATCACTGATTCAGACACACAGTACTTGGACCTATCACCCAACAGGCAAATCCACTTCAAATTGATAAAAGAAAGACAATACAAACAACAAAAACTTAAGGGCTTATTGAAAAGCACGAAGTATGGTTAACAAGGATATCAAACCTACTATGAAATGCCAGTGCTAAAGACCACAAAGCAAAACAAAATCCAAAGAAGGACAGGGACAAGTAACCCTACCCAAAAATTTTGTTGCTAAGGTATGTAGGTGACTGTCTAGTGCAGCAACCCGCATACTGTACGTGACTGTTCAGTACTACAACCTGCATACACAGACCTTTGTATGCGACTGTGTAGCACAACAACCCGCGTACATGAGTAAAATTTTTCAAAAAAAAAATTATAAAGGTCTTTAAAGCACCACTATAAGTCAAAACCAAGATAAAAAACCACACACTGAATAAAAGCAAAGACTGGGCAAGGATCTACAGAACTAACCCACAACAGGTTGGACTCCCCAATGGAGTCACTAGTTCTGTTGTTCAGGATTAAACACCCTTGTAAGCTAGGGTCTGGGGTTACCAAATTACTACTAACCTTATAGACAGTCAACTTTAACAGAGTACAAAAAGGAAATAGGAAGAAATTCTTGACTCACCCGATTACCGATGGTTGATCCAAGCTTGATCTTCTTCCGCTCTGCTTCTCTCCAAAGCTTCTGGGGATGCACCTCATTCACTTGCAAAGAGTAAATTCTCCAAGTACAATCTTATACATGTATATATGAGAGGTTAGATAAATAATATATCTAGTGCATAATTGAATATATTCATCAACCATGATACATGAAAGAGACTCAACACAATGTTGGAATAATAATTCTCTTTATTAACAATCAGTGAATGAGATAAGAGTACAACCCAGCTTCTGAGACAAGGACTCCTCTGCAACCAAAGGACTCTAAGTCCTACTGCTCCCAGACTTCTGAAGATATACCATCAACATAACTTTGCTCTCCAAACTTGATTGATTAATGCCCTCCCCAGGGCCTCTATTTATACTTTGGGAAATAGAGTGGTTTTGAAGGTTGAGGAGGTTAAAACAGTTAGGATAGTTAATTATTAGGACCCAACTAATCTCCATTAATCGTGATTTATATTTTTTAATGTCGAATCAATATGTACGTGACTATTGATATAGGCAACCTGTGTATGACATGTGAGTTGCTTAAAGGAAACCCACGTATGCTGATGTACACTGTTTGCAATGGAGATAGTCATGTACAGTACATGAACTGTCAATGGGAATAGTCGCGTATGTATGCGAGTTGCAATGAGGATAGTAGTGCATGCAATTCCACACTTAGAAAAATAATATGGAAAGCTGGTTCAAGGGTAAATGCATCTCATGTCATGCCCATCTATAGTGTTTTGGCAAACTTCGATCCTAAGATGTCCTTTTGTGTACCAACATAAGGAATGTTGGCACTCGGACGGAGAAGTGCCATTTGGGTTGATAACAATGTGGTAGGATTGTATCATCCTTGGAATTAAGTCCAAAAGTGATTTGAATACTTTCATCTTTGTATTGTGGATTGCAGGTTGTTGCTGATGATGATGGTGTTACTGATTGAAAGATCAGAGTATGACGATGATGATGATGTTGCTGATCTAAAGATCAAAGTATCAATGATGATGTTGCTGATAGAAAGATCAAAGTATTGATGATGATGTTGCTGATCAAAAGGTCAAAGTATTACTGCTACTGCTACTGCTGATGATGATCGAAAGATCAAAGTATTGCTGATGATGTTGCTCAAAGTATTGCTGATGATGATGATGATCGAAAGATCAAAGTATTGCTGATGATATTGTTGAAAGTATTGTTGATGATGATGTTGCTGATTGAAAATACTAAAATGATGATGTTGTCAATAGAAAAGATCGAAGTGTTGCCGCAAAGGATCGAGAAGATCAAAGTGCTGCTCCAAAGGTTCAGAAGATCGAAGTGTTACCATGAAGGATCGAAAGATCAAAGCATTGCTGCAAAAGGATCAAGTGATCATATGATGCAGAAGATGAAGACATTAAAGAGTAGTTGTTCCAAGCTACTGATGAATGCTCTCCTCCTCCTACTGTTGTTGTTGTTGTTGTTGTAGAATACCCTTCTCGTTAAGGGGGAGTGTTGAATTATTGTAACTTCGAAGTGTATTTACTTATTATCCTTGATGCTCCTATCGGGAGAATCATTTGTATTTCATTATACCTTGATGTTCCTATCAGGAGAATTACTAAGAATCATTAGGAAATTCCCTCCGTTGTAAGTCGGGTCATTAGCACCCCAGTTAATATAATATAAAGTTGTTAGAGTCCTCCTAGAGAAGTCAGCCCAGTTAGTTTTAGTGGGGCCGACTTGTTAAGTGAAAAATAAAGTGAACGGAAGAATATAAATAGAAGTGAGGTTCTCCTCATTTCTACACATACACACTCACTTGTGCATAGCATATGGAGAGAGAGAGAGAGAGAGATATCTATTGGAGGGAGGCACACTTGTTTTTGGGTCTTGTCTTTATCTTTTATACATCTTATACAGAGGAAGTTTTTGTTGGGTTTTCTTCCCTGTGAGGGTTTCCTAGGATAAATCTTTGTGTTCTTTTTGTGTGGTTGTGCTTGTCTATATTTTAGTGATATTTTGGCTTATGGTTTTGTTGTTATGATGCTAAATGTTATAAGATCTGATATAAACATTAAAAACTTAACATATATATATAGAGAGAGAGGGAGGTTATGAGAGAGAGAGAGAGAGAGAGAGAGAGGGAAGACAAACACACTCACACATAGAGATTGAGAGATATGGGAATACAAAGGAAGGGAGGGATAGTGAGTAAGGAATAGAGGGTTAGTGAGTAAGGGACATGCGTAGCCATAAATGCCAAAAATATTCTTTAGGGGTTGAGTCTTGGGTTTCCTCCCTTGACCATGTTGAGGCCTTAATACCCATATCTAATGCTCAAAATATCTTAAAGGCGTGTGCATATTTTCTTGGAGACCAAGCATACCTTGAGTAGGTCATGTGTGGTGCTTCAAGGAATTACTCATTAACATTGGTGCCTTAAATTTACTTTATGGCCTAAGGAATGAGAATATTCCCTTAATCATGTCTCAGATGTCCCATACCTACCTCTCAAAACCACCTAATTCCACTAAGATCCATATTCAAATTCCAAATATAGCTATGAGTTTCCATGTGTGATTCTTTAAAGCATTCTTCCTAGCCCTAGATGCCTAGAATATTTAGTTTAGGGAATAAGGCCATAGTTTCCTCCCTTGACCATGTCCATGGCCTTGAGACGCATACCTAGTGCTCAAAAAATGATGATGGAATGCATATCCCCATTAAGATTCAAATGATCCACTTTCAACATCATGTGTGGTGGTTAGAGGCATCAATTTTGGCCCGAAATGGTTAACAACTTATCTTAAGGAATAAGGACCAAATGTTTTCCCCCACCCATGTCAAGGGGCCTAATATCTGTACTTAGTGATAAAAATGTTCTAATGGCACTAGTGTCCCCATTTAAAGGAAATGATACCATGGAAGGCTCTGTTGAGGTTGTTCAATACATCATTCTTGTCTATAGATGCCTAGAAGCATCTTTTAGGGGCTAAGGCCTAGGTTTCCTCCCCTTATTATGTCTAAGGTCCCAAGACACATCCATAGTACTTAGAAACCCCTAATGGTTCCCATATCCCCATTCAAATGAGAAATATCAACCTGAGAGGCAATCTATGGTGATTCAAGGTGTCATTAATGGACCTCGAGCCATAAAAGTTGGTTTACAACCTAAAATTAAATCTTTCTGTAACAACCATCATTAACACCTTCTCATCCATATCTAATGCTACAAAAATCCTAATCATGGGCATATCCCAACTTAAAGGATGAGGATACCCTTAAGAGATCATGTGTGTTTGTTCGAGGTGTTGTTCTTGTCCCTATATGTCTATATGATTCCTTTAGGGCCCAAGGACTAGGTTTACTCCCTCAACCATGTCTACGGATATGTTCCTAGTGATAAAATCATTATAATGAATTGCATATTCTCTTTTAGATGCAAAAGATCACATACGAAGGTCCTTTGTGCGATTCGATGCCTTGTTCATGGACCTCAAGCCTTAAAAACAATGTCTTGTCCCTGAAGCATGGTCAAGGGACTATGACCCATAGTTAGTTCTTAAAGCCTCATAATGGTGTCCGTATTAGAAGACAAAAAAAATTATTCTCTTGGGAGGTTAGGGATGGTTGTTTGAGGTGTTATTATTGATGATGCTAAAATATTACTATAGGTCCTACGCCTTGATTATGCAAACTATTGTTTTTATTCATTTCCCTAGCCATGCACCAAAACAATTTTTGTCGTTCTCCATAACGCGTGCGCATTTTGCTTGTCCATAAAGCGTGCAGGTTTTGCTTCTCCAAAATTTGTGCACATTTTGTAACTATAAAACACGTGCATGTTTTGTAACTATAAAATGCATGAGTGTTTTGCTTTTCCTAACCTACGTGTCATATGACATGTTAGGATCGAGCTTAACCAAACCAAGCATTACATAATGGGAGCGCGTTGTATTTTTATGTACCGTGAATGTGTTTCCTAAAAGTAGGATTTCATCTAAAAGGTCCATCATCTTCTTGCACACACCCATTGGTTATAACAACAATTCAAACAAGTTAATGAAATGATCCAAAGAGATATTTAAACCATGGGCAATGATCAAAATACATACAAGATAGGGAAAAGAGATGATGAGTTAAAAATAGATGAAATTATGAATGATATTATAGACAAAGAAGTTATTAATTTTGATATGAATGGTTTAAGGCATGCTAGTAAGGTCAATGATCATTGATTGATGAATTTCACTAAATTTCACTATGAGAAAACGAATACATGCCTAGAGATTGTGGCTCTAGATTATGAGGGTTCTTGAAATTTTAACAACATACTCTAATGATAAAGTATATGAGAAAATATAGCATATGATTTATGTATCGAGCGTACCTACCCTAATCAAATGGCAATTTTATTTTGGAAAAATAAGAAAGGACCATTAAAGGCGATCAATATCTCAAGGTTTCAACATGTCACTCATAGAGTCAACCTAGACTGTCAAAATCCATGTAGTAGATGGATTTTTTGAGGTATTCCTTACATTGTAAGTGATATATGGTAATCATTTCTTATAGTTTCATACATGTTAATGATTTGATTTCGAAGACAAAGTATGATAAGAAGGTTCATAATATTTTATGATCACTATCATATTCATGAAGTTATGTTTTTTATGATCACTTGTGGTAAAATTAAGATATATTTGTGACGATGAAATGCTTTTGATGACATGTCAGGATGGCATCATTGTATATGTGATGAATATATTATGAAATGGTTTTATTATGATGATATATTATGTTAGGATGGGATGATGTAATGCCATGAGGTTCTTTTATGATAAAATGTTTTTATAATGCCATGTGTGAGAATGTGGTGCCTTAATATTCAAGATATGTTCTGACAACAATGATGTTATGCTCTCATGTTGACCTGTGAATGATAGCATGTGGATATTTTTGATGATGTTATCATTATAATTAATGCATTGATTTCATGTCGTGAGATGGTGATTGATGAGAAATCCACCTATTCACTAAGATGGTTGCATATTGATTCAATGATCTTGTGGGATCCCAGGTAACACCTTGTGGGATGGGAACAAACTTAGCCAATAAACCATTTTTAGTGGTTCCTCTTCCCTTGTATAATGAGACATGGGACCACCATGAGAAGGATAGAGTGCATGATATTGGGTTTTTTATGTTGAAGTCTAAAAAAAGGTTTAGAGTTGTACATGTCGATGGAGTTATTTAGTTGGACTTGAATGCCCTATGGACGCGCACATGGTAGGTGTTGGGGAGGATGTTTAGGTCAACATTTTGAAATGCCTAGGGTACATGAGTTAGTGGACTAGATTGTACATTCCTTCTTGGGTATATGAGGCCTAAGGTGTTGGGGCTCCCATTAGGCTCATAGGTTTTAACCTTAATGCCAAGACGTAAGAAAATGACTAGATTTGTACTTATACTTACCGAGCGTTGTGATGTGGACTTCCAATGCTTGTCGTGGTCACTGAGGTGTCTCTTATATTAGCTGTAATAGAAGGTAATGTTGAAGAAGTGGGAAGAATTTAAAATGAATAAGTTACATAATTGAAAATTAACTTTGAAATGAAGTTCCTTGAGGAGGAGAGTATGTAATGCCCCATATTTTGAAATAATCCTATACTTTGCTGATGGAAATAAATAAGATATTTAAAAATAATAACAATAAGTAATATCAGTATTTAATAATAATAATAATATTAAGTAATATCAATATTTAATAATAATAACAAAGATAATAATAATGATATTAAATAATATTGATGATAACCATTTAAAAAACAAAAAAATAACTAATTTATTATAAAATAAGAAATTACTAAGAAGAAATAAAAGAAAAAAGTAAATAAAGGAATTGCTAACTAAAAGCCAATTAAAGATTCAAGAGTAATGACAATTAGAGTTTATGTATGAGGATTTTTATGAAAAATAACTATTTAAATGAGGTAGAGGATATGGTGATGTCATCTTTTGTTTGAATATACTTTAGGTTTAGGTTTTGAGTACATGGATTGATTGAGAAGAGAGTTATGCTCTACATTTTACTACTCAATTGATAGTGATCAAGTGATGCTTCACATTTGTCAAATTGATAGTGATAGACAAAAAGAGTGGCCAGAGCTTAATTGTTTTATATTGACAAAGATTATTGTTCTTTTTAAATATTCTATGTATTTATTTCATGTTATCTTTTATGTTTAGTTATGACTTAATTTTAAATGTAGATTTATAATAATTTTCTATGTTTGTTAAAGTAAATTTGTGAGTTTCAAGTTTTACAATTTAAATATTTTTGTTAATTTTTAATTACATCATTTTTAAAATATTAACTTTAAACTTATACAAAAGAAAAATAATAATAAAATATAAATTAAAAATAAAAATATAAAAAATATAGTTGACTGAGAAATACACTTATATCAAAGTTGTGTAGATATTTTAAAAGTTATGTAATGATTTTAACACTAACTTTAAGGATTCACAAAACCATTTTCCCATTTGAATCCATTGGATTATGCTAATACTTTACGAATGACCAATATCACTATGATTAATACATTAGGATCCACTATTACTTTACGAATGACCAATATGATTATAATTATTTTTGTTCAAGTGGGTCATAACAAAATTTTTACTGGTTTATGCTTATAAAAATATAATTTTTCAATGTTAATTCATTTGAAATAGAACAATGCAATCAAGTCTCATGGGGATGGTGTATCCGTCACCCAGTCATGAAGTACCTAACTCAATAAACTTATGTTTGATTCTAGCAGAAGTATATAACTCAATGTCTTGACATAAAAACTAAGTTTAAAGTCCAATATTTTCAGGTTATTTAAAAAATGTTATCTTTATTAATAGTTGATTTTGCTGTTTGTCAGTTGGATGGCTTGAACGTTGACAAAGAAACTGTAAGTTTATGTCAAAGCAAGAAATGTCAAAGCAAGAACGACAAGGAAAATGTAAGTTTATGTTAAAGCAAGAACGAGGAAATCTCTGTTTGAAGTAACATAATTGTTTAAGTTCCAAGGCAGAGCAGGTTTTGTCGTTACGTTTCAATAAAAGATTTGTTTAAGATTTACCTCTTAAACAAATTATGATGGGGTTATAGAGATTTAGTCAAGTTTAGTGCCAATGATTTGAAGGAAATTTGCCATCCCCATATGTAAAATTAGATCCTTCTCTGCCATGAACCCTTCATTCCTGCCCTTGCTATGTGTTTCTCTTTTTGTGGAGCCGAGATGTGAGTAACATCTGTGTACTTATTTTTCCAGGAAGCACAACAGTTCAAAGCTATGTACGTTATATCAGCAAAAACTCATAATTTCTTGTTCTATATTCAAGCCTGATCACGGATATTCAAGAGCGCTTAACAATGGAAGACACAGGAAGGATCCTGCTCTTCCTAGCGTTGATCTTGGAAACAGCAAGAACCGTTCATGCAATTTATTCTAAAGAATCTGCCGTGGAGCTCCAGTCATACATTGTTCACATGGACCCGACGAAGGTTCAAATCCCCGATTCTATGAATCCCGCAACCTGGTATGCATCTTTCATTCGTGATGCAGTTGCGAAAACAGGAGCAATAAATGACGAAAAATTCATAGAATCGAGCATACTGTACGCTTACGATACTGTTGTCACTGGATTCACTGCTAGATTGAGCAAAAATCAGGTGGCCGCAGTAAAAGCCATGGAGAGCTGCATGGGCGCTTATCCAGACAAACTTTTGAAGCTCCACACGACGTACACTCCCCGATTCCTGGGCTTGAAAAGAGGGCAAGGCCTCTGGTCTGATTCCATGGGCTACGCTGCGGATGTCATAGTAGGGGTTCTCGACACCGGAGTGTGTCCTGAGCACCCCAGCTTTGCGGAGCATAAAAACTAGACAGCGGTTCCCTCCAAGTGGAAGGGCCATTGCGATGTCGGTAAAGTATTCAACGCCTCGAACTTCAATAAGAAACTCATCGGCGCCAGGTTCTTTCACAAAGGATTCAAGGCCAATGGTGGTCATATCAATGAAACGGTCGAATATAAATCCCCGCGGGACTCAAATGGGCACGGGACTCACACTGCCTCCACAGCAGCGGGCAATGCTGTGCTGGGCGCCAATGTTCTGGGTTATGCTAAGGGCTGGGCCAGCGGTATGGCACTCAGAGCATGAGTGGCAGTGTACAAGGTCTGCTGGGGCTATGGCTCATGCTCTGACTCCGATATCTTGGCGGGCATGGATAAAGCAGTGGCGAATGGAGTGGACGTCTTATCTCTATCCATTGGAGGAAGTGACAACACGGTTCTGTTTTATCCAGACACCACGGCGATAGGGGCATTTGATAGCCAAAACCGAGCCGACTAAACTTGGGTTTAGGGCTCAATCAATATTCAAATTTCAAATTTTCACTTTTACCTTTCACGCCGACCACTTTTATTTTTCACTAGTCGGGTGAAACTTGTCTATGTCCGACTAGACAAGATTACAAATTTTAGTCGGTACTTCACTCGACCAAAATTACTCCGACTTACTTGTCCAACTGATTTTTACCTCGACCACTTTTACTCCAACCAAGTCGGCTCTTCGACCAAGTCGGCTTCTTCAGTCGGCTGACTCACCGACCACTCTAGTCGGCTCACTTTGGTCGAAATCTGCAGAATATGTTTCTTAGTCTAAAGACTTAAGAAATTACAAATGTTTTTCACCTGTGAGTAAAATGAAGTAAAATAGACACATTTACAAATCAAAATAAGTTATGAGAAACATATGCCCAAATATGTAGGAAGAATTGAGTCGACCAATGTGCCGTAAAACCTGGAACTTTCACGCAGTGAGATTTTTATGGGTTCTTGTTCTTTTACCTATCAGTAACTGTAAAAGACATTTATAGAAGTAAATCTGGAAATATATGCAGCCAAATAATCATGCATTCAACCACAAACTATTTCATATATTAACTATGCTGAAATGACAAAGTACTACAAACTTGTCGGTTACAAAATGGTCGGTCCATACTTGTCCGACCAGACTCGTCGGTCTACAGAGCTTCAGCTCGTCGACTAAATCACATGCACAGAAGCTTGAGCTTCGACTTCTCTTTCTCACCCTGAGTTCCTCTACTCTGTGTTCTTGTGTTCTCTACTGATTTGCAAAATGCTTCTTCTATTTATAAACAATTTGAAAATTGCTACAGCATGGGTCGACTGACTTGCCATTGAAGACTGTAATTACAATCTACCTAACAACTTAGCTTCTGAAATAAATTTGACTGGACTGTGTTGCCTACTCGTGGACTTTTCCTCCTTGTCAGACTGACAGAAAAGATCTTGATTTGTACAGCCTCTGACAAAGTTGGCTGGAGATCAAGTACAGATCTGCGAGTAATTAAATTTTTCCAACACTCCCCCTTAATTATGAGCAGATGGGGATTTTTAAAAACAAACAATTACAAAATGTTTTAGAGCTTAGACATGCTCTGTTTATGAAAGAGTTCACTATGGAGAACTTGTCATTCCAGGATAACTACGCAGATACTGGAATGTGTCCTTTGCCAATGGCTTTGTGAAGATGTCGGCCAGTTGGTCTTCAGACCTGCAAAATTCCAAACAAATTTCCTTGTCGTTTACCAACTCTCTTATAAAATGAAACCTTGTGTCAATGTGCTTGGTTCTCTTGTGAAACACATGATTCTTTGATAATGCTATGGCTGAATTGTTGTCACAGAAGATTGTTGTCAGTTCTTGATGGTTCTGTGACAAGTCTTTTAAGACTCTCCTCATCCAGACAGCTTGACATGCAGCACTCGTTGCTGCAACATACTCTACTTCAGCTGAAGATAGAGTTACTATGGGATGTTTCTTTGAAGCCCATGAAACAACACCTGTACCAAAATGAAATGTGTACCCAGATGTGCTTTTCCTGTCATCTATGCTACCTCCATTGTCACTGTCAGTGTAACCAATGAGTTTAAAATTTTCTGAGGTTGAATACATAATACCAAGGTCTTTTGTGCCACTTACATACCTCAGAATTCTTTTACCTGCTTACCAATGTTTTGGTGACTCCATGAACCTTGAGATCAGACTTACACCATACATAATGTCTGGTCTTGTTGCTGTCAAATACATAAGGCTACCAACAATACTTTTGAACAGCGTAGGATCTACAGTGGATCCTTCATCATCATTACTCAATTTTAAACCTGTTATCACTAGTGTTGGGGTTGTCTTGCAGTTAGACATGTTAAAACTTTTTAAAAATTCACTTGCATACTTAGACTGTGATATAAAAATACCACTTTCAGACTGCTGAACTTCAATGCCCAGAAAAAACTTCATAAGCCCCAGATCAGTCATTTCAAATTCACTTTCCATGACTGTTTTAAAATCTGCTATGCCATAATCACCAGTAAATATTAAATCATCTACATACAGGCAGACAATTAACATCTTACCTTTCTCATCGACTTTGGTGTACAAAGTCGGTTCACTTTCACTTCTGTGAAATCCATTTTCAATGAGATAGGAATCAATACGACTGTACCAAGCTCTAGGAGCTTGCTTCAAACCATAGAGTGCCTTTTTCAGCCTATAGACTTTATGCTCTTGACCTGGAACTTCATACCCTTGTGGCTGTTCCACATATAATTCCTCTTCTAGATAGCCATTTAAAAATGCCGACTTGACATCCATTTGATGAACATGTCATTTGTTTTGAGCAGCAATGGCCAAAACTGTTCTGATTGTATCCATGCGTGCAACAGGTGAAAACGTTTCATTGAAGTCGATGTCGGGTTGCTGTGTGAACCCTCTTGCTACCATTCTTGCCTTGTGCTTTTGCACATTCCCATCAACATCTTGCTTTGTCTTATAAATCCATTTGACACTGATTACATCTTTGTCTTTTGGTACATCGACCAGTTCCCATGTCTGGTTCTTCTCAATGCATTCTATTTCTTCATCCATGGCTTGTGCCCATACTTATTCTTCAACAGCTTCTTAAAATGTTAGTGGATCATATATAGGGGAAAATAATGCAAATAGAGAAAATGAATTAGGTGTACCAGCTTCATATATCTCCCGCAGACTTCTTGTCTTCACCGGTTCTGTCGATGTCGACCTCGACGAAATGCTTGATGGAGTCCACTGTCCCCTTGGTGTACTTGTCGGTGTAGCTTGAGCTACTACTTGTGTCGATGGTCCTTGTCCTGAACCATGTCTTGGTGTCATGGGAGTTGACGGTGCTCCGACCGGTTGACTTACATGTGGTATTTGAACCACTTCCTCTTCCATATCATCATTGTCAATGTTCGACACAATCTTGACATTTGTGTCGACGGTTCCATCCCATGATTCGTTCTCGACAAATTGAACATCCCGACTGATTATCACTTTCCTTGTGATGGGGTCATACAACTTGTATGCTTTTGTGTCTTGTGAATAGCCGACAAAAATACATTTCTGTCCCTTCTTGTCTAGCTTCTTTCTCAGCTCATCTGGAATATGAGCATATGCAACACAACCAAAAACTTTTAAATGGGAAACACCATGATTCATACCTGTCCATGCTTCTTGGGGAACTTTGTTCTTTACACTCTTTGTTGGACATCGGTTCATAATGTAAACAGCAGTTGCGACTGCTTCACCCCAATACTCATTTGGCAAATGCTTGGATGCCAACATGCTGCGTGCCATCTCCATGATGGTTCTGTTCTTCCTTTCGGTGTAGAAATAATAGATCAATGCTATGTGTAATGATGCTAAGAAGAAGCACAGGAAATAGATCTTGCTACTAAGAATTCTCACAAGCATACACAGGAAAATAAGAGAGAAGAAAAGAGACTGAATCACATGAATGAAGAGATGAATATTGGTGTGTATCCTTCCATTGAATAATTATGAATAATAGAGTACATAAATAGATATTCCCTCATAGGAAAGTCAAATTGTATGGAAACAACTCATAAAGCTCAAAAAGGCTGACTTACCCAAATATAGCAAACCCCCATAGGTGGATAAAGCACTTGCTAAATCTATCAAGGACCTCACTAGTTGGAAAAAGCATGAGTGAGTTGTCAAGGAGATGGAAGTAACATGATAATCCTAGAAAATGGAGAAAAACTAATGGAGGATGGGTTGGAAACAAAAGC
>LPNX011195792.1:84241-146612 GCA_001517045.1 Pseudotsuga menziesii
AGTTCTTAAATCTTGGGGGAAGACTTCTGAGAACTTTTTCAACAACCCTTTGGTCTGATACGGGTTCTCCATGAGATTTCAGTTGGTTTATCAACCCAACAACTCTGGTGTAGAATGTGTCTACATTGTCTGAATCGTTCATGCATAGAGATTCAAAATCTTTTCTCAGAATCTCTAGCTTGGATGTCTTCACCTTAATCAAACCTTGATAGGCAGTCTCCAATGTATCCCATGCTTGCTTGGCATTAGTCGATGCTGCTATTCTTGGGAGTATGCTCTCATGCATAGCTTGATGTATTAAAAACATAGCTTTTCCATCTTTCTTCCTCTGTTCTCTCAAGACATCTTTCTCAGCCTGTGAGAGATTTTTATATGCTGTCATGTCTGCTGGTTCTGCATAACCATGCTGGACTATCTCCCAGACATCTTGACCTCCGAATAAAGCCTTCATTGTTAAAGACCAATATTCATAATTCTTTCCTGTAAAACTTGGAGGTTGCAATGAACCAGAAGTGGAAGCCATTTTTAATTTTTAATTAACTTTCCTTAGAAAATTAAATTTCCACTTTTTAAGACAAGATTTCTTTCCTAAAATCTTGGGCTGATATAAACCTTGCTCTGATATAACCTCGCTCTGATACCAGATAGCCAAAACTGAGCCGACTAAACTTGGGTTTAGGGCTCAGTCAATATTCAAATTTCAAATTTTCACTTTTACCTTTCACGCCGACCACTTTTATTTTTCACTAGTCGGGTGAAACTTGTCTATGTCCGACTAGACAAGATTACAAATTTTAGTCGGTACTTCACTCGACCAAAATTACTCCGACTTACTTGTCCGACTAATTTTTACCTCGACCACTTTTACTCCGACCAAGTCGGCTGCTTCAGTCGGCTGACTCACTGACCACTCTAGTCAGATCACTTTGGTCGAAATCTGCAGAATATGTTTCTTAGTCTAAAGACTTAAGAAATTACAAATGTTTTTCACCTGTGAGTAAAATGAAGTAAAATAGACACATTTACAAATCAAAATAAGTTATGAGAAACATATGCCCAAATATGTAGGAAGACTTGAGTCGACCAATGTGCCGTAAAACCTGGAACTTTCACGCAGTGACATTTTTATGGGTTCTTGTTCTTTTACCTATCAGTAACTGTAAGAGACATTTACAGAAGTAAATCTGGAAATATATGCGGCCAAATAATCATGCATTCAACCACAAACTATTTCATATATTAACTATGCTGAAATAACAAAGTACTACAAACTTGTCGGTTACAAAATGGTCGGTCCAGACTTATCCGACCAGACTCGTTGATCTACAGAGCTTCAGCTCATCGACTAAATCGCATGCACAGAAGCTTGAGCTTCGACTTCTCTTTCTCACCCTGAGTTCCTCTGCTCTATGTTCTTGTGTTCTCTACTAATATACAAAATGCTTCTTCTATTTATAGACAATTTGAAAATTGCTATAGCATGGGTCAACTGACTTGCCATTGAAGACTGTAATTACAATCTACCTAACAACTTGGCTTCTGAAATAAATTCGACTGGACTATGTTGCCTACTCGTGGGATTTTCCTCCTTGTCAGACTGACAGACAAGATCTTGATTTGTACAGCCTCTGAAATTGTCGGCTGGAGATCAAGTACAGATCTACAAGTAATTACATTTTTCCAACAGCATTCGATGCGGTGGCCAAAGGGGTTTTTGTTTCTGTTTCTGCAGGGAACGATGGACCGGATGCCTCATCGGTGTCCAACCAGGAACCATGGATGATGATGGTAGGGGTAAGTACCGTGGACTGAAATTTTCTCACGACCGTCGTGTTGGGAAATGGTAGAGCATACCACGGCGCATCTCTCTACTCAGGAAATCCCCTTGGAACGAAACCTGATTTGGCACTCTTGGCCTACCTTACTAGGATATCTCAGGTGAGAGATGAGCTTGCAGCTATGGGGGTGGTGGTTACTGGACCTGAGTTAGTGTAGACAACCTTGAATGGGGTGATTGCACCTTCGAATATGTTTGTTTAGGGGTTTGTGGCGAGAGAGAACTTACCATCTTGGGATAGGGTTTGTGATGACTTTGTTCAGGAGGAGACTCACAGAGGTTTCTTGTAGTGCAGTGTTTCTACTAGTAGGGGGGATGAGGAGGATGTGACATTGACAGCAAAAGGGAAGACGAAGAGCAAGAAGGGTCCCAAGAAGGGTGGGCCCAAGTAGCATTAGGATGGGCAGAAGAAGGATATGAGCACTGTGAAGTGCTTTCCATGTCACAAGAAGGGACACTATGCTGCTACGTGTCCGAAAAAGAAGAAGAAGAAGCAACACACAACTGATTCAGCTGAGATCGATGATTTTGAAGCATGATTTCAAAGTGAGTTTTCACTATGCACTGGGAATATTGAGAGAGAGAGAGAGAGAGCATCAATTCTCACCAGTGCGGATGTTGATAAACAGAGGGATTTTTCCTATGTGACATAACATTCTTACAGTGCATCTACTTCCAACACGTGGTACATAGATAGAGGAGCCTCGAGTCACATGACAGGTGGTCGTGAGATGTTCTCTGAGCTTTCACAGGCATAGACAAATGTGGAGGTTGTGTTGGGAGCTGGCTCAGTAGTCAGTGTAGTTGGACGCAGGACCATTACATTTAAGAGGGAGTTCATGAGTACCATGGTATTGTGGGAAGTATTGTATGTACCTGGGCTGAAGAAGAAACTAGTTTTAGTTTCCATGATTGAGGATTAGGGTCTTGGGGGTGTCTTTCATTGATGTACACATGCAATTGTTTCCCAAGACTGCAGGACCATCTGCTTCAGTTTCCATTGGAGTGAGATGTGGGAAACTATATAGGATCTTGTTTCGGCCGCAACATGCTTTAGCTCATAGCAGCAGTAGTGATTTGTGTGAGCTTTGGCATAGGATGATGGCTGGCATAGGAGGATGGCTCACTTGCATCATCCAACCTTGGGGTTGTTGAGGCACATGGTGACAGGTTTACCAGAGTTCAGCACAGGGCAAAGTGATGTGTGTTGGGGGTGTGCTTTGGGAAAGTACATCAATACTACTTTTTCGAGTAGTGATAGTAGGTTAACTGGTACTCTTGACTTGATACAATCAGACTTATGTAGACCTATGTCTTCTGTGTCCCTGAAGGGATACGAGTATTATGTGACATTCATTGATGACCATTCCAGGAAGACCTGGATCTACTTTCTCAAGAGCAAGAAGTCTGAGAAAGTCTTGCAGAGGTTCCAAGAGTTCAAAGCTCTTGTGGAGAATCAAACAGGGAGGAAGATCCAAGTCTTGAGATCGGATAATAGGGGTCAGTATACCTCCAAGAGTTTGATGGATTTTGTAGACAGGAGGGAATCAAGAGATAGTTGATAGTTCCGTATACTCCATAGCAGAATGGAGTAGCAGAGAGAAAGAATAGGTCCATTGTTGGAGCATCCTGAGCTATGCTACATGACTAGTCACTTCCTTTCTTTCTCTAGGTTGAGGCTTGCAGCACTGTTGTATACCTTTAGAACATGAGTCCCCATCGTGCAATGGGGAACATGACACTTGAGGAGTGTTTTTCAGGAAAGAAGCCTGAAGTTGGCCATTTTCATATATTTGGTAGTCTGACTTACTCTCATGTCCCTTCAAAGAAGAGGACAAAGTTGAAGCCCACTGCAGAGAAGGGAGTTTGTGTGGGTTATGATGAGACTGCGAAGGATTTCCATATTTACCTTTCCTCTCAGAGGAAAGTGGTGGTAAGGAGGGATGTGAAGTTTGAGGAGGAGCGAGCCTTCAGGAGGTCAAGAGAGTTGGAGTAGGGAGAGTAGAAGGTCCCCGCATATCAGGTTGTGGCATAGGTTCCATCTACACATAAGTTAGGATCACAAGTTTCTAGGGTTATAGGACCACAGAGTGTTGGCATAGGTTCACCAGGTTCAGTATTTATGCCAGCAGGGTCTTCGAGGACAGATAATGGGTCTACTATTATAGGTACACCTTACATGGTATCGGGATCAAGATAAGGATTAGGATTACAGGGTACACCTGGTGTTGGCACACCAGCTTTAGGTTCACAAGTGACTGGGGTTTCTAGCTCTAGTAGTTCTTCAGATGAGGACAGGCCAGTGTGGGAAGATCCTTCAGAGAAGAAGAAGCCTAAGTGGCTTCAGGAGACCTTGAAGGATGCCTTAATGGCTCGGATACCTAGGGATGAGGTGAGAGCCATCAATATGCTTGACAGATTGGGCATCTTGTTGGTGGCTAGTACACGAGATTATGAGCCTTCTACTTTTGAGGAGGCCTCCCAGCATTCATTATGGAGAGATGACATGATGGATGAGTACCATTCCATCATTAAGAATGATGTATGGGAGATTGTTCTGAGACTGGAGGTGAAGTCAGTGGTGACTTCTCGTTGGATTTACAAGCTGAAGCATGCAACAGATGGGAGTGTGGAGAAGTACAAAGCCAGTTTTGTAGCGCGGGGGTTTTCATAGGTTGAGGACATTGATTATGACGAGAATTTTGTGCCGGTTTCTCGGTATACTTCTATCAGGAGCTTGATCTACATTGCAGTGGAAATGGGTTGGAAGATCCATCTGATGGATGTGAAGACCACATTTCTCAATGGGATCATACAGGAGGAGATTTACATTGTGCAACCTCAGGGATTTAAGATACATGACAGAGAGACACATGTATGCAGGTTGAAGAAGGCCCTTTATGGGCTAAAGCAAGCTCCAAGAGTTTGGTAATACATGACTGATTCTTACTTGCTGAGTATGGGGTTTCAGAAGAGTGAAGCAGATCCGAATCTCTATTTCATGATGGTTGGAGATGTTCAGCTTGTTCTTCTGCTATATGTTGATGACATGTTTATCATAGGGAGAGAGAGACCCATTGTAGCTTGCAAGAAGGATCTTGCAGCAGAGTATGAGATGACTGATATTGGGTTGATGCATTATTTCTTGGGATTGGAGGTTTGGCAAGAGCTTGGACATATTTTCCTAGGGTAGGGAAAGTACACGGTTGATATTTTGAGGAGATTTAGGATGGAGGATTGCAAGCCTATGTCGACACCTATGACCACCAACTAGGAGAAGCTTCGTTCTTTTGAGGGAGAGTTGGTGAACCCTACTTTATATTGTCAGCTTATCGGGTCATTGATGAATCTGGTCAACACTCGGCTATATTTTTGTTTAGCAGTGAACACTCTTAGCCAGTTCATGGTTGAGCCTAGGAGTGTGCATTGGGTTGCTGCAAAACTTGTGTTGCGCTAACTTTCAGGGACAATGGATTTTGGTTTGGACTACAGGAGGTCAGAGGGGAATAGATTGGTTGGCTATACAAATTCATATTGGGCAAGCAGTGTGGTAGACCAGAAGAGCACTTCTAGATGTTGTTTCAGTTTGGGCTCGACAGCAGTGTCATGGTTCAGTCAGAAGCAGAAGTTCGTTGCATTGAGTACTGTTGAGGATGAGTACATGGTAGCCAATTTGGCCAGATGTGAGGCCTTGTGGCATTACAAGTTACTGGTGAATCTATTTGGTTAAGAGCTTAGGCCTACGGTGATTTACTGTGACAATCAGAGTTGCATCTAGCTCTCTGAGAATTTGGTTTTCCATGACAGGTCAAGGCACATTGAGATCAGGTATCATTTCATCTGAGACTATGTTTAAAGAGGGGCAATGATGCTTCAGTACATTTCCACAGATGAGTAGGTAGTAGACATTCTGACGAAGTCTTTGGGGAGGGGCAAGTTTGTCTTATTCAAAGACAAGTTGGGAGTGGTGCAGAACACCTTCCTTGGTAAGAGGGAGTGTTAGTTTTGTACCTAGGGAAGTGTTCCCCTAGGTGACTTTAGCCTTTAGTCACTTAGTGAAGGGAAATAAAGTGAACCTTGTATTAAATGACTTAAGTGACATTTAATATGACTTTATTGACTAAAGTCACTTTTTGAAAAATTTAAGTGGGTGAGGGAATTTAACTTTTTAGAAATAAAAAGTGTGCATTTAATTTCCACCATTGATCTAATTCATTCCCAGCCATTGGATTGAGATCTCTTCACCTACCTAGGGTTGAGAAGCAAAAAGCAAAGGAAATGCAAAAATGAATTCATTCTTGTTGAGATATTGAACGAGAGAGAGCAAGGAGAGCTAGGGAACAATTATCGAGGCAACCTGCTTGAGAAGAACACAGTAGGCATGATTTTCGAGGAGCCATTAATGTTGTCATGAATATCGAGGAGGATGTACGCAACATTAATTGAACAACGCAAATCTCGAGGGAAGTACAACCTGCATTAAATTGTTGGCACATAAACCGAGATAGTACAGCTTGCATATAATGGTGGCACAAATTTTGAGGAGAAATTGTATGGTTTCATACAATACAGTTTGGGAATAGACTTCGAGGTGATTTATCAGGCACAAAAATCGAGGGATAGTCTGACACAGTTCTCGAGGAAGCATACATAATTTTTGTGGCACGCATTTTGAGGCCGTACGACTGCATTTATTGCAGTCCGTACAGTACAGATTTCCGTGACTAAATGCACACAAATCGAGGCAACATTTGTTGCTGGTTGACACAAAATTTAAGGGCAGATTTTGCTGAGTTTTTCAGGGACATTTTTCGAGAATAATTTGCACAAAACACAAGAAAGCATTTACACAGAAAATGAAGCAGCTTGCTGGTCAAAATTCTGGGTGGAGATAAGTTGGGTTTTGACTTGGTTTAAGTTTGAAAATTTTGGTTATTTCCATAACTTTATTTTTCTGAGAATGTATAACAGTGATATAAAATTTTACTTGAAACCAATAGCTGAAACTTAAGAAAAATCTACAATTATAAAATAAGAAATTACTAAAATGAAATAAAAGGAAAAAGTAAATAAAGCAATTGCTAACTAAAAGCTAGAAGATTAAAGATAAGAGTAATGACAATTAGAGTTTATGTACGAGGATTTTTATGAAAAATGACTATTTAAGTGAGGTTGAAGAAAGATGAGAGTAATGGCAATTAGAGTTTATGTATGAGGATTTTTATGAAAAATAACTATCTAAGTGAGATTGAAGAAAGGGTGATGTCATTTTTTTCTTTGTATAGAATTTGAGTTTTGAGTAAAAGAATTGGTTGAGAAGATAGTTATACCCCACATATTACTACTCAATTGATGGTGATCAAGTAATGCCCCCACATTTGTAATTGTGGCTAAAGCTTAATTGTTTTATATTGACAAAGATTGTAATTCTTTTTTAAAATATTCCATATATATGTTTAATGTTACCTTCCATGTTTAGTTATTACTTAATTTTAAATGTAAATTTATAATAATTTCTTATGCTTATTAAAGTAAATTTCATGAAAGTTCAAACTTTACATTATAATTTTAGGAATTTATACAATTTTTTTATTAATTTTTAATTGCATAATTTTTAAAATATTAACTTCAATCTTTACCAAAGGAAAAATAATGATAAATTAAAAATAAAAATGTAAAAAATAAAGATAAATTGAAAATAAAAATGTAAAAAATATAAACCAATTAAAAGGGATTGAATGATGAATGCACTTATATCAAATTTTGTATAGATTTTATCAAATTTTGTATAGATTTTAAAAGTTTATAGATTTTAACACTATTATTAACGATTCACAAAATCATTTTCTCGAAGGATTGAATGATGAATGCACTTATATCAAATTTTGTATAGATTTTAAAAGTTTATAGATTTTAACACTATTATTAACGATTCACAAAATCATTTTCCCAGTCGAATCCATAATCCATGAGGATCTGCTATTAGTTTACAAATGACCAATATCACTATGATTATACATATGGATCCACTATTACTTACGAATAAAGTGGGTCATAATCAAAATTTTCAATGTCAATTCATTCGAATGGAACAAAGAAATTATAACAATGTCCATAACGAAATAAAACATTGTTTGTCTTAAAAAAAGTTAAGACTGGTTGACGAGAACGTTGTTTTGTCTAAAAAATACTACTCATTTAGCATTGATAAAAACATGAATTATAGTTACTGTAAATAAAGCCTGATACAGAGGGGATGAACCAATATCCATGTTTACATTTGAAAGCAGAAGTGAATACCTGTAATTGCATTTGACTTGGCATCATCATGATGGTGAACTGGTTGCTTACAGGTCTTTCTTGTAGTATGAGTTGTAATTTGTTTCTGATGTAAGTTTGTTATTTTAAAAAGTGAGCTTTTTAGGGTTAGAGTCAACACACAGATCTCCATTTCTTCTTAATTTTCATGTGCTTGAACATGAACAAGGGAACAAGTTCATGTCAAAGCAAGAACGAGGAGATCTCTGTTTGAAGTCACATAATTGTTTAAATGCCAAGGCAGAGCAGGTTTTATCGTTACGTTTCAATAAAAGATTTGTTTAAGATTTACGTCTCATTAAGTAACAATTTATGATTTTGGTTAAGATTTACCTCTCATGAAGTAACAATTTACGACAGGGGATTATAGAAATTTAGGCAAGTTTAGTGCCAATGATTTGAAGGAAATTTGCCATCCCCATATGCATAAGTTAGATCCTTCCCTGCTATGAACCCTTCATGTCTGCCCCTGCTATGTGTTTCTCTTTCTGTGGAGCCGAGTACCACCCGTGTTCTTATTTCTTGTTCTATTTTCAAGCCTGATCACAGATATTCAAGAGCGCTTAACAATGGAGGACACGGGAAGGATCCTGCTATTATTAGCGTTGATCTTGGCAACAGCAAGAAGCGTTCATGCAATTTATTACAAAGATGCTGCTGGGGAGCTCCAGTCGTACATTGTTCACATGGACCTGACGAAGGTTCAAATCCCCGATTCTATGAATCCCGCAACCTGGTATGAATCTTTCATTCGTGATGCAGTTGTGAAAACAGGAGCATTAAATAATGAAGAACTAACAGAATCAAGTATACTGTACACATACGATACTGTTCTCACTGGAATTGCTGCTAAATTGAGCGGCAATCAGGTGGCCGCAATAAAAGCCCTAGAGAGCTGCATGGGCTCTTATCCAGATGAAGTTCTGAAGCTCCACACGACGTACACTCCCCGATTCCTGGGCTTGAAAAGAGGGCAAGGCCTCTGGTCTGATCAGGGGTTAAATTTGACGGGCACCCTTACCCGTCAAGCAATTTTTATGTGACAGGTTTCTTTTGAAACTACCCTTCCTATGACATTTAATATTTATGTTTACCCGTCAAAAAAATGACGTTCATTATTTATTTTTACCTGTCAAAAGATAAGTAAGCCATCGATCACCCCTATTGAAAAGTACCAATGGCGTTCATGCACAAAAATGAGTCAACTCTGAGTGAATCGGCCTAGACATGCAACACTAGAGGTAATACAAAAGAGGGACTCTGCTGAGATAACTTTGAAGAAAATTCATGGAAAAACAGAAAGCCCAGACAGAATTATTTCTGGTTACTAAAAAAGATAAAAGAAATAACTAGATACCTTCCCCTTATCATCCAGGATGCCAATTTAAAATTAAAGAAGATATTAAGTGAGATGGACAAGCTTCTGGGAGATAGACCATTCTACATCGAGGAGGAGACTCCAAATTAGCTTGTCTCAGCTAAAACTGCCACCACAGAGTCCTCTTAGCCACATATCAGAAGTAAGACGCTATGCTGTCCTAATTTGGTTTAAAATCTGAAGGAAAGTTAAATTAGTTGACTTTGCACTTTATGTATGAATCTTTAATTTTTCATATAAACAATTCAAAGGATTTATTTGCATATGAGCTTAATGTTAAGTTAGTCACAGCGTGATCTCCAAAGCTGTAGTCCTGCAGTGGCAGCATTTTGTCTTGAACAATCTAATATTTGGGATATCATAAGTACTCTAGATATTATGGGCTTTATATTAAAACCTTCAAAAATAGGAATGTTGAATTTTAAGAATGGGGTGACACTGCAAAGCCTCAGAACTTGTACTTAATGTAAATGTTATTGGTTATAGAAGGTACCATAATATCAATTTTGTTCAACCAAAAGCAAAAAGATAGTTTTAGACTTTTTAGAAGAGAAACATCTGTTGACTGTTTCAGTCATCTCAACAAATTAAAATTAAAATATTCAATTGTTTAATGTTACACCCTAACTACAATTGTAAGAGAAAGAATGTGGAGTTCATATCTAATTGAAATATTGAAACAAATGTTCATATTCAGCAAGTATCTAATGAGGGAGTTCACTGAAAACTAATCGTCACATACTTAAACAACTGTTAAATGGAATATTATTAAACGTGTGTGTTCACTATGAGTTATTCCTGCATATTATTATTTGTTTGAGAAAGGTCCAAAGGGATACACCAACACAGAAATATTACTTAAAGGTTACAAATCAGATTGTTGTCCCAAGTTTATATCTCCATCAGAAGTTGAGTTACACACCAAATATCGTAAGAACACATGCATCCATACTTAGAGAAAATTCAGGGGGCATAATGAAGTTTATAAACTGAATTCACTTAGGCTGAGATAGAGTATTAGTTTGCTGTTCATTAAAGTGCACCTACAGCCATTGGAAGAAATCAAACATCATAATACAGTAAGAAAACCAGTCTCCAGAATTCTTAACTTGCATTTTCAGCAGTAAGGGATTTAGTGGAAATAACTTAGGAATTTCACAGGGCCTAGAACTGGTTGAGCTGGCCGGTTTTACCGGTTTCGGTTTGGTTTTAATAACACTGCTGCTAACTGGGTTAAGCTAAATCCTAGCAATGGGTGTGTGAAGTTGTGAACTGACTCTCCCTTAATGTACTATTTACTCAAATTTACCTTAGGTGTGGAAGAAAGTCACTCTTAAGCTCCATTGTTGGGATAAGTGTAGCATAACTGTTCCACATTAGTGGTGAGTCTTATTGATTTTAAGTTTTTAGTTTTAGCAGTCCTGTGATACTAAATATCAATCTTCATTCCTAGTTAACTATATAATTCTACCAGAACAAACATATTTTGTCTAATTACATTTTTCAGTGTTTTAGTCACAAGTGATGACCACTTTTTTCATATGTTAAACTCTCCGACTAAATGCGATCTTCAACTCTGGAACTACCATATGGGTGCATTAGTTTACTTTTTTACATTGTTTAAGTGCATCTAACCATTTACATGTCGGCTTCTTCCATGCAGGAAAGAAACATCGAAACAATGGCTACACTTTCTTCTAATGGGGGTGGAACTGTCACTTCTCAGACAATAACGAGGCCTTCTTCAACACCCTCTCCATTACGTTACTCTAAGTTCTCGTAAGTAGGGGTTCATCTTATGACAGAGGTCGCTTGTTCCCTCCCCTTCCTAGCTTGTAATATTTCTTTCATTATTAGTATTATAACTTTTTGTTGATATATTGAAATCGGGTCATAATATGGTTGATTTGTTCAATAGCTTTCTTGCATTGACTTCTGAATTTTTTCCAGAGATTAGTTTAATTTAAAATACTCTTACCCCTATCTCCATAAGACTATGAACTGCATTTCATTAATGCAATTGTTCTTACTAGATATTAAGAGTTGTTTCATATATATATACATGAAATTGAAAAAGGCAGAAAATTTGAAGATGAACAATTAGAAGCTGTTTAAAAAAATTAATACTTGAATATCAAATTTGTAAATTGTTAAAATTTACTGGTTTATTATTTGTTTTGTTTCTAAAATACAGGAATTAACTAATTATCCAATTCAATCCCATTTTTGTGTGTGTTTTTAGTATTTACTATTATGGAATTCAAAAGTGCTGGTTTTAAAGTAATTATCCAATTCAATATCATAAATACTATAAAATCTAAGTGATAACACTACTGCTGACTTGTATCTTAATTTCTAAGTTTGGTTTGCTGGTTTAAGAATTCATATCTCAAACCAAATCATAACAAACATTCTAATTTGAAACCCCTTGACTGATGTGTATGGACTTCAAACACTACTGAAAAATCTGGTCTTTAACTGCATAATACTCTATTTGGGACTGCCTCATATACTTGAATCTGAATCAATCATTTAAAATCTGAAGTAAACATTTCTATGAGGCTAGTTAAGCTCATCCACGTAACAGGGAAAGGCAGAGTCTGGGGCCTCATCTTAATAGAGAGAAAAAGAAGGCAGTAGACCTTGCACGGTTCTACTCCACTAGGATTCCACTACACATTCAGCAAATAATGAATGAAGCAGAGAGTGGTTTGGTGAGAGGTTGACCACTCCAAGCATGATGGGAAATTCCCAGAACTAAAGGACTCGATTCATGACCCCATCATCCCTAGAGATCATATGGCCCTTTATGGTCATGATATAACTTACTTCTTGGTGGTCAAATGCTCTATTGGCTAGCTTTTGACGAAGATAGAACAGAAAATAGAGGGGGACCTCGAGTCTGTCAAGTTGTGAAATGAGCACCAAATGGAGACTCACATTATGCATTTGAAACTAGATGCACTTTCCTTCAATATTGGGCACCCCTTTCTCCTACAAAAGTCAACATCAAACATGAGGAATATGGCAGGTGAAGGACCAGCATCTAGGGTAGGTCCCTCCATTGGCTCCATAATTCGAGCGACTAAATCAGTGAACTCAGCTAACTCGACTAAGGTATTCAGCTCAAATGCAATTCATGACACGAGTATAGCCATTTTTCATTGAAGTTTCCAAACAATCTAAGGATTCACCTCCGCAGAGAAACTTGATTGACTTTTAATCAACTGAGTTCAGGCCATCAGTACATTAGGAATAGTATATCGCTATATCTATCATGGAACTATGGTTTTCTCATTCACAAAGGGTTCTATCCTGATATTTCTAGATCTTCGTGCTTTTAGCAAGGTGGAGCTCAATATTCAACTCTACACACCAATTTCTCCTCACACAAGGCACCACAATGGACAACACCAACATCACACAGGGTGCAAAGGAGAGGTCATGTAAATGAAATTCAAATTCAATAGTAGGGGTAAATGATAAACCTCTTAATCCGCCTGCCGCCTGCAACTATACTCTCGACCCACGGTGACCTCCAGGCTTGAGTCCTGACCAAAGTAACCCTTTCAAACTTTCAAGCTTCGAGTCCAGACCAGAGTTGGTTTCAAAATTCCATGCTTGGAGTCCCGACCAAAGTAAACCTGTAAAGGGTTTCAATATTTCATTCATAGCTTCAAGCCTTCAGCTGGTGCGGTTGGTAGAAAATAAATGGTAGAATTAAATGCTCCCAGTCCCCGGATCACTCCAGTCTCCAGACTCCACACTACACAGTCTCCAGACTCCCAAGTCTCATCGACAAAGGAAACAGCGCCCCGTGAGCCCTTTTCTTCTACGTTCGTCTCTTTAGCCGAATTTCTTTAACACTACCATGTTCTTCAAAATCCTCACTTACTGGAATGTGTTGCCAACTTGCCATGAGGGGCCTGTCATTTCAGCTTTCAATGTTACGGATTTAGAATTTAATTCAGCCTAACACTAAAATAAAAACCTCCTATGAGATAGAACAAATAGGACACCTTAGCCACTGTGTGACGCTATAGATCAAAATACTTTGTCTTTCTTCAAAATCAATCAGATTCACTTTTTCTTGGCCATCTCCTTTAAGTCTCGACTCCCTTTAGCCTTCAGGCTTCAGACGGCAATCGGGCCTTCAATTTCCAATTTCCTTAGGATAGGAGTAGTTACGTTGGAACTTGGAATGTTCAATCTCGCTGGCTGCATTGCAATTTGCCGGGCCTGCATCAGTCATCGATTCATCACCTGTACAACTGGTAATATATATATATATATAAATTAGACACTGGCAAATTTTATAAATACCTGTCAAAACTACTACTGTTTTTGAAAAATGCCCTTCTTAGATGACGAGTTTTTTCCATATTCACCCGTATTTGACGGGTAAAAAACCTAAATACGGGTATACGCCCGTCAAATTTAACCCCTGGGTCTGATCAGTCCACGGGCTACGCTGTAGACGTCATAGTAGGTGTTCTCGACACCGGAATCTGGCTTGAGCACCCTAGCTTTACGAAGCATAAAAACCAGACGGCAGTTCCTTCGAAGTGGAAGGGCCATTGCGATGTCGGTAGAGCATTCAACGCCTCCAACTGCAACAAGAAACTCATCGGCGCCAGGTTCTTTAACAAAGGAATCGAGGCCAACGGTGGTCATATAAACGAAAAGGTCGAATATAAATCCGCGCGGGACTCGAATGGGCATAGCGGCGGGCAATGTAGTTGCGGGCGCCAATGTTCTGGGTTATGCCAGCGGTATGGCACCCTGAGCACAAGTGGCGGTGTACAAGGTCTGCTGGGATGACGGCTGCTCCAGCTCCGATGTCTTGGCAGCCATGGAAAAAGCGGTGGCGGATGGAGTGGATGTCTTATCTCTATCAATTGGAGGAGGCGACAACATGGTTCTGTTTTATGCAGACAACTTGGCGATAGGGGCATTCGGTGCTGTGGCCAAAGGGGTTTTTGTATCTTTCTCTGCGGGGAACTTGGGACCGAATGCCTCATCGCTATACAACCAGGCGCCATGGATGATGACGGTAGGGCAAGTTTCGTGGACCGAAATTTTCTCATGACCGTTGTGCTGGGAAACGGTAGGGCATATTCCAGCGCGTCTCTCTACTCAGGAAAGCCCCTTGGAACGAAGCCTGATTTGGCACTCTTGTATGGAGAACATTGTTCGGATCGCTATCTGGAACCGAAGCTAGTCCGAGGGAAAATCGTGGTCTGCGAACAAGGCGGAGTAGAAAAAGGCCAGGTGGTGGCTAGGGCCGACGGAATTGGCATGATAGAGCTCAGCGATGAATACGACAGAGAATCACTCATCCCCAAGCCGAATTTTTTTCCCTCTACGTCTGTCGATGCGAAGGCATCAGAGGAAATAAGAGATTACCTGCAGTCAAACAGAAGCCCAACTGGAACAATTTTCTTTTATGGTACCACTTACCACATGGAAGAGGCGCCAGTTTTGACCTATTTTTCATCCCGTGGTCCGAATGCTGTAAGCCCAGACATCCTCAAGCCCGATATAATTGCCCCGGGGCTGAACATTCTAGCAGCTTGGCCGGAGAACCTGAGCCCCTCGGGGCTACCCATTGATAAACGAAGAACGAAATTCAATCTAGAGTCTGGCACTTCCATGTCCTATCCCCATGTTAGTGGATTGGCTGCTCTGCTGAAGGCCGTGCACCGAGATTGGAGCCCGGCTGCCCTCAAGTCCACTCTCATGACCACGGCCTACATTACCAAAAACAAGGGGAACCCTATACCGGACGCGGTCTCAGGCTCTCCTGCTACTCCTTTCGACATCGAGGTGGGCCACGTAAATCCTGAGAAAGCTTGAGAGCCCGGACTAGTCTACGATATTGGCACTCAAGATTATGTTAACTACCTTTGCAGCTTGAACTATTCATCTTATGAGATTGGTGTGCTGACAAAGATAAGGGTTTCCTGTCCGAATTCAATTTCGAAGCCGGGCGACCTGAATTATCCTTCCTTTTCGGTGGTGTTTTATTCCTATGGGAGTGCATCTGCTACCTTCACAAGAAAGGTCACCAATGTGGGGCCTAATAATTCCTCTTACACGGTACAAGTTGCCGAGCCATTGGGAGTGAATGTAACTGTGAATCCTAGAACGTTGGTGTTCACGAAGAAGAATCAAAGCCACATTTATACTGTAAGCTTTGGTGCTGAGAAGGCTTCTGCCTATGCAGCTTATGGTTCAATTACTTGGATGTCTAGGCTCTATAAGGTTCGAAGCCCGGTTGCTGTAACATGGGCGGATCAATCAATGAACTTCTAGGACCATGGCGGTCTGGTCATTTAGATATTATTTCAATCAGTCAAGCATCACGAGTATTATGAATAAATAAATTTTGTGATGCTAACCTACAAGAATCTAGCTTTGTGATTGAAAATGTACTGAAGCATCCCAAGATCATTTTCTTTTATAATTAAGCCGAAAATAGATATAATTTATATATCATTTTCTTCCAAGCATATTTCTTCTATGACCAAAGATGCAGCTGCTTTAGCATATGTCTTCTATGACAAAATATGCAGCTGCTTTCTAGGTTTCAGTGGTATTCCATCACCAGGTTTATCCTCTTGTCTGTATGCTAGGAGATTGAATAGTAATAACAACTGGATTCAATGGTGTCGTATATGGCTTTGGTATTCATTGGGTCACCTAGAGCCTCTTCACCATGAGAATCTCCAATTTCCTTCTTCTGTTCATCACCTTCTAGCCTAAAGAAGGTATAATAAGGTGGGGCGTTCAAAGCATATGGAAATGCTTGGGCCATTGTCCCAATGAGGTTTGCATTCCCCATATTATCCTTCCCACTTCTTCGTATATGCCTTTACTTGCTAACTTCTCCAATATTATCCTTCCTACTTCTTCGGATATTCCTTTACTATCTAATTTCTCCAATTTTGGTTATGATTCATGATGGCGTGATTTGGGAAGTTTGCTCCTCTTTTTAATCTTGCCCAATCAGGAAGTGATGATCATATCTCCATGCTATATCGAAAGCAAATTTTAGCTTTTCGAAGATATCAATTACTTGTTTAAGGCCTTTCTTGTTTCCTATAGCTTAACGTAGTCTTATTAGCCATAGTACTAGCCATCATACAACAAGCTCAACCACAAGCTCAACTACTAGCTTCAATCTTCTTAGTAACTTTAAGGTAATATCTCTAGAGACAAGCCTTAGAGTGGAGAAATTAGCTTTCCTTTAAAGCGGTACTTACGTGTATAGTAATAGAATTATCTTTTTGGATTTCGTGCTTAGATGCTTTTAGCAATTCTTCCATACCAAATTGGCTTTTCGACGCTGCTAGGCTTACAACCGATACACTATAGTTTGTCCCAACCCAGTCCTCTCGTACTAGGGAAATCAGAATTGTTCACAACAAGGTACTAAGGCTCACAAAGTTAATTGGTAGGAACAAGTGAATGGTAGGGAATTCGGTCCTTCCTTTCTTATTTGATTTAATAAATTGAATGTCATCTACCTCCAACATCTAGTTTACATACTTGAACAAAATATCCCTAGATGTGAGGAGCTTAGGCAATCTGTGCGGAGGGGATTGAATGTCATCTAATCTGATGACTATGTAATCCTCTGCTAGATACCCCACCTTTTTTAGTTGCCTCTCCTAGTTGCAAATAAGGCCAATTTTTTTGAGTCGTGTGTTCAGGTTCTTTTCCAGCAATCAAGGTGAAGTCTTTATTTATGAATTGAGACATAAAGTGAGACTAGGTGACCTCTTTTTCTTCCTCTTTCTTAACCCAAGGGATGATCCAGTCACATTCTGTTGTAGACACCTCCCATGGTTTTTTGGACATCTACAGATTTAAAATACCAGGATTGATTTAAAATGAAAAGATAAACAAGATAAAATAATATCTAAAGATCCGAGTATCACTAAAATCTTCCAACTAGGTTTTGATACCTACTACTATGTTCTCTGCATAGTTGTATTTGGGTGCACCAACATGATTGTATGTGTTAACCATAGCTACCATTCCTTTGTCAATGTCCTAGACAGGCTCTCTTTTTAGTATCAAAGTAAGAGTAGCGATACTTTCTTGGTTCAAAGGTGGAAAATTTTCCCATTTTCTTAGCCTTGGTTGTACTTAAGTCGAGAAAACATCTTGGATTTTTGAAACGACTACATACTCCTATAGTAAGTGCTTTAATCTTCAAGGGATATAACCTCCCTAGCTAAGGAGGTAACCATCATCTTAGCAATGCAAAATATTGAGATGTGAAAGAGAACGGGTTGGCCATCATAAGTGGAAACGACTAAAGTAGCACAATTATAATTATTGATGCAAAACTAGACAAACTTAGGGAAGGGAAAACATCAGGAACTAGGTGTTGGCCCAACTCGGATGGCCAGATATTGCATTTGTATTTTTAAGAATACAATTTCTCGAGCGCTGAGCCAATTAGCTACCAAAATGAAGTTTTAGTTAAGTTGAGGGGGGACACCATGGCCCATTGATCTACTAAAGGTGAAACTTTGGGTGACAAGACATCAAAGAGAATATTAGACCGATTAGAGATGGCCTTAGAAGATGAGCTTCCACAGGTGGTTTTCTTCCTTGGCATTTTGGGGGTTTTGGAATATTGAATGGAGGATGAATTTCAAAGAAATTTGCAGAAGAGGGGATGAAATAATGAACACAATCCTACATTTTCTATTTGATACGATGGATATAAGAATAAATTAAACAAAATACTGGAGTGTGGATTGTTCTGCTTACTTCATTTCATTGATGGTAGAATGTATCAATTCTTTTGACTGATTATGGTTGCCTATATTTTGGGTTTAGGGTCTATGCAGCTAGCAATTATCTTTCTCATGAGCTCTTTTTGCAATATCATTCAAATAATTCTCTATAGAAATGGTTGGGTATATGTTATATCTTTCCATGTGCATGTGGAGGGGAGCTTCTTCTGTTAGCGCCGCGCTTAACGATCCTTGTTGGCACCTTCATGAAAATTACCGTTAAACTGTTTCCGAGGTGAGCATAGCGAGCCAATTTGTTTTGCTTGTTTTTGGCTATTTCAGGGAATTTTCTAAAAATATGTAATTTAATATCGGTTAAGGGATTGGAGTATATTTTCTAATCTAGGTTAACAGATTAGGATATTAGATGTTTTTGTATACCTATATTTTGTATTGTGCGAGATTCATAATGATCAATGAGAAAATAGGAGGTGTGGCTCCAAGGTTTGTTGGTTTTCTTGGTTAAGGGTTTCCAGGGTAAATCTCTGTGTTTATGTGTGAATGTTGTGGTGTAATCCCTATTTTGCTTAAAATAATGTATGCTTTGCTTCTATGCACAAGTTTAAAACTTAAATGTGGTATCAAAGCTCGATTATTGGCATCAAGGGGACACCTTTGTTGCTAAGGGTTTGACGTAGTTGATAGATCTTGGTTTTGTTATAAACTCGGGTTCAGTGGGAGCTTTGTAGTGTTGATTTGTGCATTAAAAGAGAATGGCGAGTAGTTCAAGAGTTGCGATCAAGAAATTTAATGGCCAGAATTTTGAGCCATAGAAGCTCAAAATGGAGGATCTTCTTGTAGATTGGGAACAATGGATTGTTATGGATTTGGGTACGAAATCCACTAGAACATCATAATATGATTGGAATAAATTAGAAAGAAGGGTGACAAGTACAATTAGGTTGCTCTTATCAGGCTTTATGTTTTTGAACGTATCTACTGAAGATAGTGGGATAAGGATTTGTGGGAAACTAGGGAGTTTGTATCAATCAAAATCCCTTGTGAACAAGTTGTTTATGTAAAAGAAATTGTTTCATCTCAGAATGGATGAAAATGACATAGTGATAGAGCATATGAATGTCTATAATACTTTAGTAAGTCATATAACCTCTGTTGGCATTAAAATCATTGAAGAAGATAAATGTATTACATTATTGTGTTCTTTTCTAGATTCCTAGGACAACCTAATTGTTGCAATAGGCAGTGCTAGTTAAGCAACCTTAAAAATTTGATGAAATAGTATCATGCCTCCTATTAGAAGAGATGAGGTGAAAAACCATGGATAATCATAGGATGGATGCCTTGTCTGTGAGAGGTAGGCCCCAGGACAGAAACACAAATAAAGGATCTAGGGGAGATCTAAATATAAGGGTAGATCTGAATCCCCAAGAAAAGGGACAAGGAAGTGCTGGAAATGTGGTAAAGTTGGGCACTATAAAAAGGATTATAGATCTAAGAATGTTGCGAAAGAAAAGGGATCTGAGGATACCCCTTCCCTAGAGCCAAAGACCTCCTCATAAGAAGGAGGGGATGTATACCTAGCTTCCATAGGTAATAATTTAGAATGTGATAAATGGTTGATTGACTTAGGTGAGTCATGTCATATGACCCCTCATAGGGAATGGTTCCGTGAATATGAAAAGTACAATGGAGGAGATGTGTACTTGGGATATGATTCAATAGCCAATATCATTGGACATGGTAGAGTCAAGCTAAAAATCAAGGATTAAAGGATTAGAACTCTACCAGGAGTGCTACACATTCCAAATCTAGCAAGAAACTTGATATTTGTCGAAAAGATGGATGTTGCAGGTGTAAAGACTGTGTGTGGAAATGGTAGTTTCAAAATGGTAAGAGGTTCAATGGTATTGATGAGAGGAGTTCAGTATGGAACTCTATACAAAATATTGGGAAGCACCATCATTGATGAATGTAGCAGTTCTGTTGTGCATGAGGAGGGAGGTAAAGATGATAGAACCCTGACTTCATCGAGAGGAAAGACGATGTTATGGCATCGAAGATTGGGGCATATCGAAGAAAAGGGACTTCAAGCTTTACAAGGTAAACGTATGGTATGATTGAGTGCACTTTGGACTTTGATTTATGTGAACATTGCATAAATGGAAAACATAACCGAGTAAGATTTGCATCTGGTGCTACAAGATAAAATGGAATTCTATTATTAATACATGGTGATGTGTTTGGACATGTGCTTGTTCCATAATTAGGAAAATTTATGTATTATGTTTAATTTATAGATGATTTCTCAAGGAACATATGGATTTATTTCCTTCGATAGAAATATGAAGTATTTGCTAAGTTTAATGAATTTAAGGCTCTTGTAGAGAAGCAAACAAAAAAGAAAATAAAGGTGTTGATGATAGATAATGGTGGAGAGTTCTCCAGAAATGAATTTGAGGAATTCTGTAAAAAGTGAGGTATAACAAGGAAGAAGACTAATCCATACACATCTCAATGGAATGGAGTTTCCAAGAGGATGAATAGGATGCTGATGGAAAAGGAAAGGAGCATGCTAAGCAATGTTGGGATAGGAAAATAATTCTCGGTAGATGTAGTGGAGACAACATGTTACTTATAAAATCGGTCACCCACATCAACATTTGTTGACAAAAATCCACAAGAGGTATGTACTGGTAATAAACCCTCTATTAAGCATCTGAAAGTTTTTGGCTGTGATGCTTATGTACATGTTCCAAAGGAGAAAAGGAGAAAGTTGGATAACAAAGCTGAAAATGTATCTTCATTGCCATAAATATGGTATGAAAGGTTATAAGCTTTGGAATCCTGTAACTAAGAAGACTGTTTATAGTCGAGATGTTGAGTTTAGAGAGGTAAAAGAACTCCCTAGAAATGAAGTGACTCCAATGGAAAAGGAACTAGAGAAGATAGAGTTTGAGTTAGAAGGTGAAGAATCTGACTTAGCAAAAGAAGAAGAACCTCATACCCTAGTTTCGAGGAGATCATCTCGAGAAAGAAGGAAACCAAAAGGGTATTCCCCTCCTGATTTTCTCTCTCATTTTTCTTTTTCTATGATTGATTATGATCCTAGAAGTATGAAGGAAGTTGTTGATTCATAGGATAGTGATATCTGGAAGAGGGCCATGGTTGAAGAATGGATGACTTGGCAAAAAATGAAGCAGGGGATCTAGTCTAGTTACCAGCTAGAAGAAAAGTCATTGGGAGAAAATGGTTGGTTAAAAAGAAGTTGAATGCAAAAGGCAAAGTGAAGAAGTACAAATTCCACTTGGTGGAAAAGAGATATTCATAGGTAGAAGGAATTGATTTTGGTGAAATATTTTATCTTGATGCAAAATAAAATTCTATTAGATTTCTTCTTGATATTGTTGCTGCTTTTGATCTTGAAGTAGAGTAGATGGATGTCAAGACAATGTTATTACATGGATATTTTGAAGAAGAAATCTACATGAAGAAACTAGAAGGGTTCACAGTAAAGGGAAAGCAAGAGTTGGTATGTAAACTGAAGAAGTCCCTTTAAGGTCTAAAGCAATCTCCAAGGACGCAGTGCCAAAAGTTTGGGACATACATACTTGGATTGGTGGTTGTGAGAAGCAAAGCTGATCATTGTGTATACTCCAAACATATTAGGGATCACTTCATTAACATAGTATTGTATGTTGATGGCATTTTGCTGATTGGAAAAAACAAAGATGTTATAAAGGAGGTGAAGTCTCAGCTGTCCTCCAAATTTGACATGAAGGATCTCGGTGCAACAAAATTCATTCTAGGAATGGAGATAAGAAGAGATTGTGCAAATAGGAAGATATGGTTAAATCAAAGAAAATATGTTTAGATGGTACTACAGAGGTTTAACATGTAGGAAAGTAAGTCGGTCAAGGTTTCTATTCCTGTAGGTGTAAAGTTATATGTAGAGCAATGTCCTAAAGCACATGAAGAGGAAGAAGATACGTCATGAGTTCCATATGCTAGTGTAGTTGGAAGTTTGACGTATGCAATAGTTTGTATCAGACTAGACATTGCTCATGTAGTGGGAGTTTTGAGTAGATATATGTCAAATCCAAGGAAAGAGAAGTGGACAACTGTAAAGAGGGCCTTTAGATACTTGCATGGCACCACATATTATGTAGTTTGCTACCAAGAAAGACCTGCACCAGACATAGTAATAGATGTAAATGGATTTGTTGATGCAAACTGGGCTAGAGATCTTGATGATATAATATATACAAGTGGGTATATGTTTAACCTATTTGGAGGAGCTATTAGTTGGATGAGCAAGAGACAGGTTGTAATTGCACTCTCAACTACAGAAGTTGAATACATGGAAGCCACACATGCCAACAAAGAAGCAGTATGGTTGTAGAGTCTGTGTTCAAGTATTGGGTTTGTACAGAAAGCTATAAGGTTAGATTGCAAAAGCCAAAGTGCAATATTCCTGGCAAAGAATCCCGCTTATCATGCTATGACAAAGAATATTGATGTGTAATGTCACTTTGTGAGAGATATGGTTGAAGATAAGAAGGTGTTGTTGGATAAGGTTGACACCTTGAACAATGCTGCAGAATCATTAACAAAGTATGTTAGTACATAGAATTGATCTTAGTGTAGATAATCTATGGGCATTGATGCCCTGAACATGTGACTTTATGAGTACATGACTCATTTATATGTAAAGAAAACAACAAGTGGGATGAATGTTGGGTATATGTTATATTCTTTGCATGTGCATGAGGAGAGGAGGTGCATCTGTTAGTGTCACACATGATGAACTCTGTTGGCACCTTCACAGAAACAGGTTGGTAGGATGTTTCTGAGGTGATTGTAGCGAGTCAAAAAAATGCGATGTTTTTGGCTCTTTTGGGAATTTTTCTAAAACTATGCTATTTAATGTCAATTAAGGTATTAGAGTCTATTTTCTAATTTGGGTGAACGGTTTAGGGTATTGTATGCTGTTGAATACCTATATTTTGTATTGTGAGGGATTCATATTGATCAATGATAAAGTAGGAGGTGTGGCTCCAAGGTTTGTTGGTTTTCTCGGCTAAGGTTTTCCAAGGTAAATCTCTGTGTTTATGTGCAAATGCTATGGTGTAATCTTTTTTTTGCTTAAAAGAATGTATATGCTTTCCTTCTCTGCACATGTTTAAAACTTACAAAAACAATTTTGTAGAGTTCTTTATTCCATATTTTATGCGAAGAAACCTATTTAATTCTCCCCCTAATGGGAATTAATACTATCTTGGTTTCCATTTACGTGGTTTTGTTTCCTTTCCTATGTTTGTGGTATAAGAAAATCCTTTCCATAATTGGAAATCGAGTCTCAGTAGGCACTTCTCCTTGCCTCATATTTTGTTATTTTGGCTTGAATAAGAGAGAATCAATGTGATTAGGTAGTACTTATAATAGAATCCTTGTTTTATGAGGTATCTCTAATATTCTAGGAAATTCAATATCTCATTTGTTGGTGAAGGGGAACCCCTTGCACAAATGACCTAGATTTCTTATATGAGAGCTCCTAGCATAATCATGTCTGTCCACAGATGGGTTCTTTGCTCATTTGAAATGTACATTGATTGTTGTCAATGGCCCAGATCGCATGAGGGAAACTGGTCAATCTAATCTAGACCATTATCACACAAGCTCCTTTATTATTCCCTATCCTAGTTTGATGTCCGTGAATGGCTTAGATCATATGCGAGAAATTGTACGATCCAATCATGCGGCCATTGGTGCATATCCCTCTTCTTATTCCCTTTGCTAGTTCAACCTAACGAATGAATCAAATCATCTATGGGAAGTTACATAATCTAATTGCAACAATTGGTGCATGAGACCCCTTCTTATGTCTTTTTCTAGTTCCACTCTTGTTGATGGCGCATATCACTTGTGAAAAGTTGCATGGTTTAATGATTAATTTTAGTCATTAGCACACAAATCCACTGATTATCCCTCCTAGCAACTCAATTTCGTAGACAACCTAGATTATTCATGAGAAATTGCATGATCTAATCCTGACCCTTGGTGCATGATCCCCTTGCTTTTCTCACATAGTGTCTCATGAGCCATGAACAACTCAGATTATTTTCATGAAAATGTCCAACTTGATCATGGTAATTGGCACATGGTTTCCCTTCTACACAAGTCATTGGCATTCTTTTGAGTGTTCCAAATGGAAATGACATCGACTTCTTCTGTGGGATAGCTCCTCCCTATGAGGCATTGTTGTAATCTCATAGATCACATAAGGTTACCAATAATACACATAAAAATGATATAAACATACAGAAACAAGAGACAAGAATAGGTAATGGAATAAAAAATTATATTATAGAATCACATGAGGGTCCATACAAATACAAAACTGAACCAAGTTCTCAACTGGCTCAACAACCTATTATATATGATTTACAAAACAATTATGAGTAACTACTTGTCCGTTCGGTCAACCGACATGACCTTTGGAGGTTGACCTAATCTTCGATTAGTCGGTTAACTTGACTAGTCGGCTCACCGGCTAGCTCCTCCAACATCTCCCCCATGAACAAAATGTTTCTTCATCCCAAAGAAACAGGGGAGGTACACGAAAATATGTTGTCTGAAGTAGTTACTGTTTTTTTCTCCTGTCCTCATGGGCAGTGTAAACAAATGGACGGACATTTCTAAACACAGACTTTGACAATAGCTTCTGCCTTGATGGCCAGTTGGTGTTGAAACTCTGTCTAACTGCGTAGAGAGTTTTGGATATCGATGGTGAAGGTTGTGGGGCTTGATAGAGTCAGCATCTTCTCTTGAGTGCGAAAGTCTGTGATGTTTTCCAAATAAGGTCCCAACGACTAGGCCTTTTCATCTGCTATATATAATAATCTTTTCATCTATGGGAAGATCTTGTTGAGTGTGCTGATGCTTGGGAGTGCTTGGGTCTTCCATTGATGTGTTTGTTTTTCTAGATTTTCTAGCTTTGTTGTTTCTAATATGATCTGGTCCTGGATTGTTCTTCTCATGGTGTCATCCAGACCTTGTTGTTTTTCTAATTTCTGTATGTGCTCGCGGGGTCTGTCAAGCCTGCTGGAATACTTGTCCATAGTTGGTGTACCAACTCCATAGGACTTCTTCCGTGGTGACAGACTCTTCTAAGTGGTCCTACAGTACCTTGTGTGCCTTGAAAAATGAGGTGTACTGCTGCCTTAGTAGCACAAAAGTTTCTTCCTTTTGCTCGTCTCTCTTAATCTACACCCGTGTTTGTAGGTTCAACACAACACTTTCAAATAATTGGTATGTTCTTTCCAATGGTTTTTCGGTGTCGGTCTCAACCGCCCCTGGTATCACTATTTGTGTCAAAGTTCTGCATTTAGTCAGGAATTTGACTTGTTTTGTTTTCATTTTTTCAATTATTTCTTGTTTTGTTCGATTTCTTGTTGATTCTTCTTTGGTGAGTGCTTCCAGAAGTCTATCCAACTCTCCATCTCTTAGCTTTGGTGTTTCGACTGCAGAAGTTGATCCCAGTTGAGGAAGGTGGATAGCTGTCAGTGTTTGTTGCAACTGTTTTTCTTCTTTTTTCTTCTTCTATTTTCTCTTACTCTTATGCCTCGACTTATGGACCACTTCTAATCTTGTCGGTACTAATGTTGGCTGCTGCTGTGGTGTTTGTTGTTCTTCAGTCGGTGGATTCTCAGTTGACTAAAATTTTTTTGTGTTAGGATTAGCTTGTTGGGGTTCTGGGATGGGGTTTGTGGTTGTTTGTGCTTCTAATGGTGGTGAAGATGGTGGCTCTGGATTGTGATGAGACTCTAGTTCTAGTGGTGGGGGTGACGGTGAATGGTTTGGAGTTAGAGGGGTAGTTGGAATATTTGTCGGTATGGAGTCTTCGAATTCTGTTTGAGGGTCGACAAGATTGTCGATTCATTCATCTTCCATAAGGTTGTCGATTTTGGTTTCTAAGTCTGCTTGATTAACTTCAAGGGAAAGTAATCCCCTCCCTTCCTCGTTGGCTGGATGGTTTTGGAATGTTGGTGTAAATGATGAAATGTGGGTTGCGACTACAGTGGATGTTGGGTCAAGGTTGTAAATGTATGATGATTTGATAAGCCCTACGACTGATGGTGGTCATGAAGTTTGTGGAATAATTCTTTGTCGGGTAGAGCTATATTTGACTATTTTGTGGGTGGTGTTGATTTGCTGGGCTTTAAGGAATAGATTTGGAAAATTATTGATAAATTGTTGAAGTTTAACATCTTTATAAATTTTTTCCTTCAGGGTTCTAGGGATAATATCCTTGTCGCTTGGTTATATGGCCATAGTCAACTCTAGTGTTATTCTAGTTGGGGAAGGTCTTGGTGAGTTTGGGGTTAAATCGATAGAATCTATTGTGGGTGGGGTGGCAATTCTTACCTTCTTCATCCTTCCTTGTTTTGCTCCTGACTTGAAAAACTGCTTGAATTGGGTCTCGATTGATACCTTGTTTTTTCCAACATCCTCTAGAATGTCGATAGTAGTAGCCAGGAGTTCTTCCTCATCTTTCAACTCCTCTGATAAGATAAGTTTATGCTTTCCCTTCCATTTTTCCACGAGTTCCTTTATTTTTTCTTGAGGTTTCTATTTCCTTAGCTATTTTCCTCAAAATTTCTTTTGTCATAGCATACTCTGGGTTGTTTGATTGACTATCTTCCTCTATCTTTTCTTCTCCTTCTCCTTGAGGTTGATTCAAGACAATAATGCTTTGTTTTGTCGATGTGACAGTCTGCTGTTATTTCGGTGCATTTTCAATTTGGAGGGGTTTTTCCCCTTCTCTTGGAGTGTCCCCTGAGGTGAAAGTACTAATATGAAGGTTGAATTCATAGTCTTCCTCCTTCTCTTGGTCAGTCAATGGCTCTATAATGACTTGATGATTTTCTTTTGTATCCTTTGGTATGGGGATGTCGGTTTTGGTTTGCCTAGCCAACTCTGTGAAGATCTCCTCGACTATTGGATAGTAGTCGAGTGGCTTTGTCTTTGCTGTATACCTTTGATCATGCCATAGTGCTGTGTGGTCTAGTTCTAGTTGGATGTGTGCTATAGGAGGCAAACATATTTGGATGTTTTGAGGCACCCTCCATCTGGCTGTGCAGATTTTTAGATTTTGAAACCAGTGCTCCAGGACCACTTTGCTTTCTTCCTGTTCCTATGGGGTTCTAGCCATTGAAAATGGCTTAAAGTGCCACATATGAAACCTGGTCAGCTCCAAGAAGTCTTTATTCCCGACTAGACATAAGTGGTACATAGTTATCCATATTAAGAGTTATGTGAATCTGATCATTTCACCTGATTCTTGGCACTTCTTACAGATGGATTTGAGTATGTCGGCCATGTATTGGGCCCAATGGTATACCTTTCCTGAGCTTACTATGCAGTTGACTACTTCTAGCATGTCGAGCTTCAATTCACAGCTGCATCCTGTGACAGTCAGGCCGATAGACACGATTTTGGTCACCATTTTGGGTGTGGTGGCTTGGACTTGCCCGATTATTAACCCTTTTGAATTTTTCCCTGTCAGTGTTCTCGTTAGTTTTTTTAATAACCCTTCCTTGATGCTTACAGGAATAGGATCTCTTTTGTTGGACAACCATGTGAGTTTATAAATAGTTTCAGTCGATATTTCCACCGGTGTGTCAAATTAAAACTTCCCGTTGTGGTACCGGCTGATTATGAATCTGACAATAGTTTCCTTTGTTGCTCCAAAACTTTCCATGAGCAGTGCATTCATAAAGTTCATAATTGTGCTATGATTTACCTTCTTCACTTCCTCTGTCATTTTTTATTTGCCCCGGTAAGCCCATTCTTTGAAATTTGTCCAGTGTTTCGCCCATGAACCTTCCTGCACTTTTGCATTTTTAATGTTCTTTAATCGTTTTACTAGTGGAATTACGAAGGATTCCAACTCTTTTACTTTGGCTTTCATGGCTCTGGTTTGTTTTGGGGCCATTTTGTCGATTGTCTGTTTGGCTTTCTTGGTAGTTGATTTTCTCAAGTGGGTCTGGTAATTTTGTCGCTCTAGATCTTGATGAAACAATATGTGATTTTCGATTGGCGTAGTATTTATAGGCACAACGGATGGCGATCTTGTTGATGGTATTATTAATGGTAGATTTGATGGTAATGAATGCTCTAATGAAGGCTAAGTTAATACGTTCTAGATTCGGTGCTCCCTCTGACTGTAGTAATGATGAGTGGATTTGATGTTTTGGTCATCTTGTCGATGATGAAGGTATGATCGGTCTGTGGCATGTCGATGGTAATAATGTCAATTATTGTTGAATGGTCTATTATGCCTGTCGAAGTTCATTTTGATTTTTCTTGATTCTTGTTGGGGTTTTTGCTTTTTGCGTTTTATAGAGTTTTGTAACAGTTATAAATTTTTTTTTTATAGTTTTGGTACTGTTTTAGTCAGGCACCATTTACCAGCTTCCGAAATACTGTGCCCTATAATGTTCTCAGTTGAACCGATCCATTGGAATTGATTTCTTTCATAATATACAGTCCCATGTATTATGTGTGTAACTTTTTAGGTTTTCCTTTCACTCGACTATTGTATAATAATTCAAAGTCTCCGACCGACAAATTCTTATTTTTAATGTTTCGGTCATGCCAAGCCTGCTGTTGTTGCTTCTGAATTTCTTGATGTTGTATAGCAAGCAGACGGTGTTCTTTTAGTTTGGCTAATTGCATAAGTCGATCCTCTCTTGCTTCTTCAACATTGATATGTAAGACGTCGACTATCACCAGTGTCTGTTGTCGAAAATGTAAAGGAACGACTGCTTCTTGACCGTATACTAGTCGAAAGGGCGTTTGGTCAGTCGAACGTTTATATGCTATTCTATATGCCCATAATACCACAGGGATTTTCTCATTCCAGTCATCTTTATCAGTATTGCATTTTTTGTTAAACCTTTTGTCATTGTTTTGTTGAATGCTTCTATTGGTCTATTCAACTGAGGGTGATAGGATGTGCTTCGATGATGGTCGATTTTGAACTGTTCTGTCAATGATGTAATTGTTTTATTGATGAAGTGTGAGCCTTGGTCACTGATTAAGGTTATAATACAGCCAAACCTAGTGATAATGTTTTCATATATTAATTTAGAAGCTAGTTCACTAGAGCAGGTGTCTGCAAGTTCTGCTTCTACCCATTTAGTGACATATTCAATTGCTGTTATGATATACCTTGTGCTTGTCCTTTTTTCTGGGACTGGAAATGGACCTATAAAGTCGATAGCCCAAATTTCGAATGGGAGGATTGGGTTTACTGATATTAAAGGAATTTTTGTACTAGGTAGCAGTTGACCTAAGCATTGGCAATGATCACATTTGCTCACAAAATTTTTATAGTCTTTGTATAGTGTCGCCCACCATAGCCCTGATTGTTGGATTTTCTTTGCAGTTGTATCCGGCTGAAAGTGTCCTCCTGCTGGTCCATAGTGTGCTTCATGCATAATGTTTTCTCATTCATGTTCTAGTACACATCAACGAATTACTTTGTCTAAACCCATTTTGTATAGGAATCCATTGATTAAGGTGTATGGGGATGCTTTCATGGCTACAATTTGTCTTTTCTTACTATTCATGCCTTCTAGTGCTTGACCATTTTCTAGAAATTGCACTATTTCCTCTAATTCTACAGGAACAACTTCTATTCAAAATAAGTGTGCATCTGTTAGGTCATCTTCGACTCCTGTCGGCTCCTCCCCTGTGTCAATTCTCAACAAGTGGTCAGGCCCGACATTCAATCGTCTCAGTCGAACTACAACTTCGAATTCAAATTCTTGGAAAAGTAATATCCAGCAGCAGATTCTCCCATGATGCAAAGCTTTATTGACAAGGCATTTTAATGCTTGGTGATCTGTATAGAATATGAAGGGGTTAGCTAGTAGGTAGTGTCAGTACTTTTCAAGAGCAAAGACCATCCCTAATGCCTCCCTTTATGTCATGGAGTAGTTGCATTCAACCTTGTTTAATTTTCTACTACTATATATGATTGGGTAATCCATGCCATCTTCGCCAAGTTGTGTCAATATTGATCCTAATGCTAAGCCTGAGGCATCAATGTGTACATGAAATTTGATCGACTGGTTCGGGAATCGAAGAATGGGTGCTTCAACTAATTTTCTTTTTAATGTGTTGAAGGACATATCACATTCTTCTATCCAGTTAAAATCTTGATCTTCTCTTAACATTTCTTCTAGAGGGTATGCCATATCAGAGTAGTGTCAAATGAATTTTCTATAGTACCCTGTATGTCCTAATAGTACTTTGACCTGTTTTGGGTTCACTGGTGGTTTTAAATAATTTTTACCTTTGCAAAATCGACTTTGATACCTTCCTTGCATACAATATGCCCTAATAGGATTCCTATAGGGGTTAAGAATATACATTTATTTATATTGAGAGATAACTGAATCTGTCGGCAGTGTTCCAGCATAAGCCTTAACCATTTACAGTGGTCTTTCAACATAGAGTATATCGTCCCGTCGTCGAAGTCTACTGCCATTGTTTTCTAGATGTATTCTTGAAGTGTCTTCACAACTATTCTTGAAAACACTGCAGGTGCATTTTTGAGATCAAATGGCATGACTCTATAGGAAAATGAACCAAATTCACATATGAAGGTTGTATTTTTCTGATCTTCTTCATCTATTGGAACCTGATTATACCCTGAGAATCCATTTGTAAATGAATAGCATTCATGCCCTGCAACTTCATTTAAGATTTCATCAGTGTATGGAGTCAGGAGTGGATATGTTAAGGTAACCTTGTTTAATTCATGAAAATTGACACAAATTCGTAGTTTTGTCAGGTCATTCTTTTTCGGTTGGACGACCATTGGGCTTTCCCATTTTGACTGGTCGATGGGATAAATTATTCTGGCGGTAAGCATATTATCGATCTCCTTTTTTACTATTTCTTTATATTTATGTGCCAACTTAGAAGGTCTTTTCTTGACATCTTGGGCATCCGGTTTGATGTCTATCTTCATCTCGCACATTTATGCTACTAATCATTTTAAGTCTTTGCATTCTCATGCAAATACATCTTAAAATTATTTTAATAAGTCGACAATCTTTGTGGTTTTTTCTTGACTCCAATAATCACCAATTCTTGCCATTTTCGGTCTATCATCGTTAGAAATGTCAATTTATTTAGTTTTTACTTTTGGATCCATCCATTCTGGTGCTTTAATTTCATTAATCTATCGAGTACCTTCTTTGAAATGTGAAAATGTTGTTGGAAAGTTTGTTGCTGTCATTCGGTCGGTGTCATTTTTGTTGGTTGACTCAATTTTTAATATTGTTTTAATTGGTTTGATCATTTTCGGGTGATTGATCTTCCATTGAAAGCTCCTTCCATATGTGCATTCATTTTATAATTGGATTCTTATCGACTGTGGTATTTTGTTGGATCAAATGTTATAGCATGTTGTATTTGGTCGGCTTCTATTTTGTGTCGACTCATTAGTAGTTGGTTGTATAAATGTTTTTATCTGTTTTGTAGCTTCGACTAGTTTTGTGTCTTCCGGTCAAAAGCTAAATTCCTTCATCAAATTTTCTCTAAGTTCATTCCATAAGGATGTTTCACCTCATTCCTCTTCCATTTTATACCACTTGTTAGGTAGGTCATCTAATGTCGAGGGAAACAAGTGTGGCCATATATGTTCGTCTTTGTAACCAAGTATTCTCCACTATGTTTCACATATTTCTATATGATTTTCTGGATCTTGTCCTTCGATGAAGATAGGTATTTGAGCATGTTTTGTTTGCTTCCTTCCTTCAAATCTTTCTACGAATAAAGTTGACGCCGTTGTCCACGTTTTCAGTCTCAACTGGTGGGTGTCCCACCATCGAGTAGCTTGTCCTGTAAACATTTCAACCAGGATTTGAAGTCGGCCATGTCCACCTAAGTTCTTAGAGACTTGTTCTACATGGAGAACTGGTGATTCTCTTTCTTTATACCAAAGAATTTATTTATTATTTGTTTTTATTGGTGTTAATGAGGGGTATTCCCTTATTCTTTTTTGAAATAGTTTTGGGATAGTTGTGTTGAGGCCTGGAAAATCGCAGGCGGCAACAGTAAGGGATTCTCCCCAATCAGCGTTCCCAACTAGCCCGCTGACTGTTTGGTATAGGGAATCCGTCCAGTTTGCTGTCCGGATACTGTGAGTCAAGTAACAAAAAACAAAGCTTTACCGGTTGCGGCCCGGTCCACCGAGTTTTTGTATTTTAACTTAAGAGATGAAATGCACGTGCCTAACTAAGTGCAAGGTGATTAGACTGCGAGGGGCGGTCACCATGTGATGCACAGGTTCTTACCTCTCGTCTTAGACCCACAGGCAACCAAATCATATACAATGAGAAAGAAACTAATTGTCTAATCTAACACTAGGGAGAGAGCCATCAATTTTAAGTGAGTAATTCAATTTTTTGCACATGCAGTATGAAGGGTTATAGTTAGCTGATACTCCTTTCAGACACATGAACAATCACAAATATTTAACAACCAGGTAGCCAATTGCTGTATGAATACCATTCTTACTCACATGGAAAGATCATGAAAATACCAAAGAACATTCAATAAGAACATAGGTTCAGGAAATTAAACATTCTCATAGTAAATGAAACGCAGCTGAAAATGAAATAGTTCCTTTCCAACATCATTCATCGAAATGCATTGATACATTCCATTTCACTTTCTCCAACCAGGTATAATTGCAGTTCCTTTTGTAAAACGAAGTAGTTCCTCTTACAAGCAAACATTTACAATTTTTTCCAGGGGAAAATCCCCTTTTCAGTCAGGCTTCCCGTTATTTAAACCACAACTCCTGCCTTCTGGGCTTCCCTCAGCATATGATCTTTCAGGACCCTTCATGATTCAGTTTCCTCTCTAGCCGTTACGTTTTCCCCATCATTTCCACAGGTGTTTACCTTCTGATAGTAACTGCTGAAAATGCCTCATTGGTGCCTCTGTCATTCGTTTATGTTGTCCTTTTCTTTGCAATACGTTGCTTCAGCGATCTATGGGATTCTCTCTGCATACAAATTTGGTGTATTATCCACTAAATTGAGATGTTAGGCATCTAATATTTCTAACCATAATGATAAATCCACAAGGGGCTATCTTGGTTCATCCGAGCGAGAACTCGTGGAAAAAAAAAACATCGGCGGTCGGGCGGTACTTGGATCGGACGGGAAAAGACTCCTGCATCGGATGGGACAAGGCTTTCAGGAGCCGCAATGGCGAAGGAGCATAAGAACCAGGAAAGTGACAACGCGGGAGATAAAGGCAACTGGACGCCGGAGAGGAGGGTATTGGAGGCTAGATTGCTCTACCACCCGCAACGGCGGATGATGCAAAGGCTGAGCAACGCGGGTGGGAGAAAAGAGAAATGAGTCGGACGTTGGGTGAAACTCTAATCGGGAGCTGACTTTATCCTCCCAGCCGCAACGGCGGGCAATTAGAACCTTAGGAGCAAGCGATCGAGACAAACGAATCGGGTGTCAGACGAAACTCCAATCGGGCGGAAAGTTTGATCCAGGAGCCGCAACGGCGGGTGAGTTGAGGCTCAGCAACTTCCGCAAGAGGTCCGATCCACAGCGAAAACCAACAACGTTAAGGATCAATTGTAGCCAAAAACATTTTTTCTTTGCTAAGGCAACATTTTCATGTTCGATGGGTATCAAACAGACCATACGACCCAAACTAAACTGAACGAGGCAAACAAAATAGCGGGTATTCAACTTCAAGATGAACAGATATGTTCGAGGGGTCAAGCCTTTAACAATCAATCCAAGCAAAATGATGAGGAGGGGTCCTAGAGTTTAAGTGAAAAAAATAAAATCGGGGAGGAAAAGTTGCGGCAGCAACAACTGGCGATTTCCTAGTGAACCTAGATCTCTGGGTGATTTCTTTCTTGAATGGCAGACTGTTCCATAACAAATGTATCCATTGAACTCTTCTAGCTATACAGATTTATCCATCACAAAAGTGTGTACCTTAATCATTGATATCAGTCCAGTTTGGGTGATGAAAGTGAAGATTTTAGAGTCTGGATAACTCTGCTGAGGCCAAAGTATGAGTTCATTATTAATTTTTCTTTCAGGTAGCTGACGACATTGGACCCCACAGGATTGTAGCAGGTGATGAACATAAACATTCATTTGTTCCTCATTCCCATGCCATTCTAGCAGCTTTTGTGCTTTTGGATTTTGTCCCCTTATGATGCAAGTCTTCATGCGTTCCTTTCTTACTGAATTTTAATTCAGGATCCTCTATCCCATAGTGCCCTTTTGTGTGAGCGATGTGCTTAAAGTTTCAGCTCACGGACGGAGAGGATCATTGGCAAATTAGTACTTTATGATTTAGATTTAGCTTTGAAGCATGATGTTTTCATAGGAATTCTGACTCTTATCTGCTTTCTGGCATTCATTTCCTGGCATGGGATCATTTATATTTAACACTCTATTCATCTTGCTCTTCTCCGTGGGTCCCCTGTCATCGCCCCTTAGAATTTTAAGTGTAAAGTGCACGGAGGCTCAGCATAGTATTCTAGACTTTTTGAATCTGATTGACCTTATAGGAGGTTAAGCAAGACCTCAATGCACAAAAAGATTTTGAGAAACTATTTGGTGGAAGGAATTCACATGGAACCCACAGTCTAACTATTCAACAAATGTTTACCATTTCCAAAAATTTGGAGTTCCCCACATAACCACGAGTTAACCACCTTTATTGAAAACAAAGACTCAAATTAAAACAAATGAAAACATAACTCAACACAGCTTATTTATGTACAAGTTAGAAAACTCAAAAACAACTTAAGAAAAATAAGGTTTGAGAACCAGACCATTAACCGGCAGGTTCTCCTCCCATCCCTGTAAATCCTGTAACATATAAGTAGCAGGGCCAAGTTTAGCGGTGATTTGAAACGGACCTACCCATAACTGTTGGAGCTTAGTGTGCTTCCCTTTCTCATCATGGGGATGATCCCATTTGAGAACAAGGTCTCCCACTTCCAGGTCCCTTTTTCCAGCTTTATGTTTGTCAAACCATCTCTTCACTACCTCCTGCTGCTATTGGAAACACTCTCTAGCCTTGGATCGGGCCTCCTCTTCCTTCAAAATATTGTATATTCTTATTTGGAGAACTTCATCATCCGACCCCCTACATTCCTGAGCTAGTATGGAAGATGGGAGCATGATGTTGGGAGGCAATATGGCTTCCTTACTGTATACATGGGTAAAGGGTGACACTCCTATTGCAGACTTGGGGGTGACTCTGTCAGCCCACAGGGCATTGGGTAAGGCTGAGTGCCAACTTCGCTGGTTTTCTATGACGGTCTTCTTCAGGATTCTAATGAGGTTTTTATTTGAGGATTCAGCCAGGCCATTCCCTTGCGGATAATAGTTAGCAGAATAATGTAATTTTATTCCTTTCTCATGAGCAAATGCAGTAATTTTAATGGATGAAAAGTATTTAGCATTATCAAAAACTAACAAACTTGGAACCCCAAACCTGGTCATGATATAGTCCTTTAGGAAACTGATGACTTTGTCTTCGTTTATCTTGCGCAATGGGATGGCTTCGACCCAGCGAGTGAAATAATCAGTTGCAGTAAGAATATACTTATGTAGCAGGGAGGAATTTGGATTTATTTCTCCAATGACGTCTATTCCCCATTGCTCGATAGGCTCTGTGATCATTACAGGCTTTAGAGGTGCTGCTGCTCTAGGTTGTCTTCCACCACATCTCTAGCAAGTATCACATTTTCTGACGTGCGCATGTGCATCCCTAAAGAGTGTTGGCCAATAGTAACCGGCCCTAAGGATTTTGTGGGCTGTAGTGTCTCCTGAATAATGTCCACTGGCCGGACCATCATGCAATTCAGACATTACTTTCTCAGCTCTTCTTTTTCCAGGCATCTTAGGAGGACCTCATCATAGTTTCTTGTGAATAATATGCCGTCTACGAGTTGGTAGGAAGCTGAATTTAGACGCAAAGCTCTTCTTTGTTTGGAACTCCAATGTTCAGGCAACACCCCTGACTACAGGTAATGTACAAGGTCTCTATACCAAGATTCAGGAACTGTGAATAAAGGACAAACATCCATTACATGCAACTCAGCTTCATCATCCCATGCTTGCTCTTCATCATTACTGCTTCCAGTCATCAGCTTGCATAACCCCTAACCTTTCACTATAGTGGCTAGTTTGAATTCCCAAGTCGTATTCTTGAAGGGGTGTTACCCAGTTGCCCCTTCTTTCTCCCAATTCCTTTTGAATGAGAAGGGATCTTACGGCTGGGTAAGGGACTATTACCTTGGTTTGATTTTTTAGTATATAAGGCCTGAATTACTTGACTGCCTTAAATACTGCGTATGCCTGTTTGTCAATGGCTGGGTATTTTAATTCAGCTCCTTGTAGCCCAGTACTCATAAAATAAATTGGGTATTCATCACCCCCGTCTTCCTTTTGTGTAAGTACGGCAGCCAATGAATCATCGGACGCAAATGTATATATAATAAAATCCTTGTCAAAATCTGGAATTTTTAGAGAGGGCGCATGTGCAAAAGCAGTCTTGATTTTACTGAAAGCATTTTTTTTCGCTTCAATCCACTTAAATTGTGTATTTTGCTTAACCATCTGATGTAATGGTTTAATAGTCTGGGCAAAATCAGGCACAAACCTACGCACAAAATTTATCGTTCCCATGAAGGATTGCATCCCCTTTTTATTATGAGGCAAAGGGATTTGCTCAATAGCCTTAATTCTTTCTGGATCTATGGATATACCCCTCTTCGAAACTATATGCCCCAGTAACTTACGTTCAGTAACCGCGAACACGCACTTCTTAGGATTGAGGGAAATACCATATTTCCTGCAGCGTTCAAATATTTGCTTTAAGTGGAACGCGTGCTCCCCTCTTTTCTTCGAATAAATCATGATGTCATCCAGGTAGACCACCACACTTCGCCCAATCAATCCACGAAAAGCTATGTCCATCGCTCTCTGAAATGTTGCGCCAGCATTAATCAGTACAAAGGGCATTCTTCTATATGCAAAAGTTCCCCATTTAGTTCTGAATGTCGTCTTCAATCGATCTTCTTTGGATACCAATACTTGGTTGTAGCTAGAGAAACCATCTAACAATGAAAACATTTCAGAACCAGAAACCATCTGAAGCAATTGCTCCATGGGAGGTACCAGGTAGTTGTCTTTATCCGAGGCGCGGTTTAAGTTTTTGAAGTCCACGCACAGTCTAATTTCTCCTGACTTTTTCCTGACAGGAACCAGGTTTGACACCCATTTAGAATGCCTGACTTTAAAGATGATCTTGGCGTCTAGCAATTTCTTCACCTCGCTTTGAATCAGCGGCTCCAGCTTGGGGTGCATTTTTCTTAACGACTGTTGATATAGCTTAACGCCAGCTTTAATAGGAATGATATGCTTAATAATACTAGTGTCGTAAGTTTTCAAATCTGCATATGTCCAGGCAAAAACATCCTTGTTCTGCTTAAAGAGACTGAGAAACTTGTCCCTTTCCGCGGGTGAACAACTTTTACTGAGGTTGACGAACTTGGGATCCGTTTCAGTCCCTAAGTTAACTAGCTCAAACTGTATAGTTGAGCTGTGCATCTTCACATTAGCGGATCTTCTAAATTTCTCATTCAAGTCAAACATTTTCTCCAACGTCCTAACTCCTTTGGGAATGAAATTGTTATATTTCATTTCAGCCTGATGTTCCTCATCGTCTATGATATCCCCTTTAAAGACTTCATCGTTTGTCAAGAATTCAATTATCTGCTGATCATCGTCAAATACTCGCAGGTTAGTGATCATGTCCAGTACTGAAGGCCTGAAAAGTAATTCAATAGAGCATTTGTTATTAGTGGGAACCAACCTGGCAGCTGATGTAGCTAAAATATCAGCAACTACGTTTTTTATCCTTGGGATTGAAATAATGTTAAATGCATGAAAATGTCTAAGCAAATCCCATACCTCATTTTGGTAAGCTTTCAAGTGAGGGGAGACACAATGTATTTGATTTCTTATTTGTTTCACAACTATTTCTGAGTCCCCAAAAACTTTTAAATTACTAACCTCTAGCTCGATCGCTTTCTTGAGTCCCTGCAATAATGCTTCATATTCGGCTGTATTGTTAGTACACTCAAACTCTAATCTACAAGAAAGGAAGTATTTATTTTTTTGTGGATCAATAAGGATGCAGCCGGCCCCTGACCCTTCTAACATATTTGAGCCATCAAAATATAGAGTCCAGAAAACATTATCTACTGAAACCGAATTTACTCCTACAGCTAAATCTACTATTTTACAGTCAAGCTCATCAGCCTGAGAAAAACGAAGTAGATCAGGCTGAGTGTCAGATGTGCTGCTGGCTTCTTCCACTTGATAATTCCGTGGTTCTAGTTGAAGAAAGTAGTTTCCCAATACAGATTCAACTGGTACATTCTTCTCATCCAATTGAGTGATGTTATACTTCATGTAAGGTTCTCTCAGAACTTTGATTTGATTGGTACTTCCTTTGTATGGTAACCAAAGATGTGACCAATCTGAAGTGAAATACCCATTTAATTTAGCTGACCAATCCCTACTCAGGACCAGGCCGTAAGCATCTGGTATGTCAGCCACTACGATGTTAATAACTTGGCATACTCTGCTATCAGATGCTAGGAAAATTAGGACGTCCTCCATTTCACCAATCACCTTAATGTCTGTCCTATCCAATTGCAAAACCCTCCACGTGGATGGCTTAGGCTGCCCATTTATTTTCTTGCATACCGATATGGGCATGACATTAATTGACGCCCCTGAGTCTACTAGACAATTGTGCACGTTATGATTGAAAAATTCAAATGTCAGGAGGAAAGGTGGATGTTTAGTTTTAGACATACCTCCAGTGCTAGCTTCTCTAATTTCTTCTTCATCCCGGGGCTGATTTTCAGTGGGTAGTTTTTCTTCAGACGTTTCAAGTGCTTTCAACAATTTTTCTTTCTGTTGAGGTACTTTGCACATTTCGAACAATGGGACGTTTGCTTTCACCTTCTTCAAATATTCAACAATGTCATATTCAATTTGTGATCTAGTAGGATGAGATTTACCAGCACTCACGTTCTCTTGATTTGACTCAGGCGATGTTCTGTTCTGTCTAGGGTCTTGGCTGGTAATAGTGAATTCCGGTATCTGATCAGCCAAGGCCTTGTCTTGAAACTTTTTCCTGACATTCCTTTGCAGCCTCCTGATCTTTGGGAGTAAAAGACTGTCATCACTAACCGTCCCTTTACTTCTAGTTCTCACGTTAGCCTCTCTGACCCCTTTGCATCCTTGAGTATTTTCCTCTTCAGCATCGAGCACGGAAACAGAACTCCATAATGCCATAGTCTCTTCCTCCTGTTATTTTGTAGAAGTGGAAGCAGCATTTTCTTTCCTCTCCTCATCATCTTCTTCTATCAGTATGGAATCCAACATCTGATTCATGACCAATGTCATTGAATTTATCCATTGCGGACAGTTTTTTTTGGAGTGAGGCTGCTGATGAAAAGTACAGAAATTTTCCATACCTATGTCTATCAAATTCATGGATGCATTCCTTTGAGGCGGAGGTTGGGCCTGATTACTGTCTTCTCTTTTCTTATAGTATGGCCTGTAGAACTTTTGTGCTTCTTTTTCTTTCTCTAAATCTATGATCTTGTTAGAGAGCTTTTGCACCATTTTGGCCATACCTTCATAGTCTGGTGCTTTCTCCTCTTTGGGCTTAGTAAACAGTAAAGTTTTCCTTTTCTCCCCCGACTGTTCAGGATAATCTTCGACGCTCTCCCTTTCAGCCTCCACCACTTCTGCCTCTTCATAAGTCTCCGTCAAAGTAGGCTTGGTCCTACCTTTTGCAAACATGGCTAAATCAGGACCCAAAGCTGAAGTATAGTATTCAATCAGAACTTTGTCTGAAGGCTTATCTATTTCAGAAATTTTTTTTAGATATGCTACAAACCTTTGTGTAAAGCTGTCCACCTTTTCTTTTTTCTCTTTCTTCAATGCACACAGTCCTTTCATGATGGCAGCGTGAGTCTTTTGGACGGCATACTTACTTCTGAATATTCTCTCGAAAGTATCCCAGTCTGGGATAGAATTGGTGGGCAGTCCAAAATACCAAGAGGATGCAGCTCCTTTGAGGGTATGTGGGAACAATCTACAAACCACATATTCATGCTCCCCTGCCTTCAGTCCTTCTATAGCCAAATAAAAACTCTGTAAGTGATCATCCACTAATATCTTCTCATTTGGGTCGAACTTAGGTAATAACTTTTCGAAGGCTTGAGGTAGGTCATGCAACGGCGGGGTCAGATTCAGAGGTGACCTGGCTTTCCATGCAGGTGGTGGAGGATTAGGTGGGGGTTGATTGGCATTAACACCGGCCATGAGTTGGGGTGGAGAATGCAGAGGTGAACCAACAGGGGTGTGGGGATGTGAACCAGCAGGGGTGCAAACAGGAGAACTGTAAGGAGTGTCTAGACCTACTTGGTTCAAAGGCAATTCAACCTCCTATAAGGCGGTTTCCACAAGTTCTTCCCAGTCTCCTACCAACACCGAATCTTCACTTAAAGGACGGTCCTTCTTCTTGTACTCTCTTCTAGGCAGTTCGGGGATAATTGGCAACCCTCCAATCTTCTTTACATATGCACGGGTATGTCTTCTTAGATCATTTACAGTTTCATTACGAACAGGATATAAATGCTCTCTGTTTTCTTCTACTGGAATCGGATTGCGCGGTCCACTACTTTCAGAACTGTAACCAATGGAATGTTCTCTGTAAAACGGGTTTCCTCGGCCAGCCATGCATTGGCGGCCCTCCTTCTAGCACCAATTCTGTTGAGGCCTGGAAAATCGCAGGCGGCAACAGTAAGGGATTCTCCCCAATCAGCGTTCCCAACTAGCCCGCTGACTGTTTGGTATAGGGAATCCGCCCGGTTTGCTGTCCGGCTACCGTGAGTCAAGTAACAAAAAACAAAGCTTTACCGGTTGCGACCCGGTCCACCGAGTTTTTGTATTTTAACTTAAGAGATGAAATGCACGTGCCTAACTAAGTGCAAGGTGATTAGACTATGAGGGGAGGTCACCATGTGATGCGCAGGTTCTTACCTCTCATCTTATACCCGCAGGAAACCAAATCATATACAATGAGAAAGAAACTAATTGTCTAATCTAACACTAGGGAGCGAGCCATCAATTTTAAGTGAGTAATTCAATTTTTTGCACATGCAGTATGAAGGGTTACAGTTAGCTGATACTCCTTTCAGACACATGAACAATCACAAATATTTAACAACCAGGTAGCCAATTGCTGTATGAATACCATTATTACTCACATGGAAAGATCATGAAAATACCAAAGAACATTCAATAAGAACATAGGTTCAGGAAATTAAACATTCTCATAGTAAATGAAACGCAGCTGAAAATGAAATAGTTCCTTTCCAACATCATTCATCGAAATGCATTGATACATTCCATTTCACTTTCTCCAACCAGGTAGAATTGCAGTTCCTTTTGTAAAACGAAGTAGTTCCTCTTACAAGCAAACATTTACAATTTTTTCCAGGGGAAAAAGCCCCTTTTTAGTCAGGCTTCCCGTTAATTAAACCACAACTCTTGCCTTCTGGGCTGCCCTCAGCATATGATCTTTCAGGACCCTTCACGATTCAGTTTCCTCTCTGGCTGTTATGTTTTCCCCATCATTTCCACAGGCGTTTACCTTCTAATAGTAACTGCTGAAAATGCCTCATCGGTGCCTCTGTCATTCGTTTATGTTGTCCTTTTCTTTGCAATACGTTGCTTCAGTGATCTATGGGATTCTCTCTGGATACAAATTTGGTGCATTATCCACTAAATTGAGATGTTAGGAATCTAATATTTCTAACCATAATGATAAATCCACAAGGGGCTAGCCTGGTTCATCCGGGAGAGAACTCGCGGCAAAAAAAAACATCGACGGTCGGGCGGTACTTGGATCGAACGGGAAAAGACTCCTGCATCAGATGGGACAAGGCTTTCAAGAGCTACAACGGCGGAGGAGCATAAGAACCAGGAAAGTGACAACGTGGGCGATAAAGGCAACCAGACACCAGAGAGGAGGGTATTGGAGACTAGATTGCTCTACCACCCGCAACGGTGAATGATGCAAAGGATGAGCGACACGGGCGAGAGAAAAGAGCAATGAGTCAGACGTCGGGTGAAACTCTAATCGGGAGCTGACTTTATCCTCCCGGCCGCAACGGCGGGCAATTAGAACCTTAGGAGCAAGCGATCGAGACAAACGAATCGGGCGTTGGACGAAACTCCAATCGGGTGGAAAGTTTGATCCGGGAGCCACAACGGCGGGTGAGTTGAGGCTCAGCAACTTCCGCAAGAGGTCCGATCCACAGCGAAAACCAACAGCGTTAAGGATCAATTGTAGCCAAAAACATTTTTTCTTTGCTAAGGCAACATTTTCATGTTCTATGGCTATCAAACAGACCATACGACCCAAACTAAACTGAACGAGGCAAACAAAATAGCGGGTATTCAACTTCAAGATGAACAGATATGTTCGAGGGGTCAAGCCTTTAACAATCAATCCAAGCAAAATGATGAGGAGGGGTCCCAGAGTTTAAGTGAAAAAAATAAAATCAAGGAGGAAAAGTTGCGGCAGCAAGTTGATATAGAAAAGCATTGTTGGTTTGGTTTCTTTTGGATAGATTTAATGGTCTAGCAACCTTGTGCTTATGTTTCATAATTTTCAGTCTCCCAATCGTATAATTCTGCATCTGAGTTATATCCGACTGAGTCCTGGTTCCCTAGATGAAGTTCACCATAATTATTGGGTTCGATATAGTCTTCATTATTGTGTATTTGGTATAGTTGTTGAATGTCAACTTCTTCATCAATAGGTTCGGTCAAAAGTTCACCTTGTGAAGGATGAATGGGGATGGTAACTTTTTGCTCATTCCCTTTTAATTTTATTCTTTCCTTGTCTAAAGATATTGATGGTTTCCTTTTTCTTCCCCATGGTTGACCTACCAAGGCTGGAAAGGATTTATATCCTTCCTTAGGGTCGATAATTTTGAATTTGATCTTACTCAATATGCCTTTTATTGTTGTATCAACATTTCTCCAAACCCCAATGGGTTCGATCAGTCCTTGGTTGCCTAATTTGAGGTATATGCCTGACTCTTTTAGGCGAGGTCTGCCCAATTGTTCCCATGTATCTCGTGTCATAATATTTACTTGTGAACTAAAGTCAAGAACGACTTGACAAACATGATATCCTTCAATTTCAAGATCGACAAGGTGGTTAGCATCACTCTTGTCTTTTTGATTCAAAATGCATATATTTTTAGTTTGTTTATATGTATTATTTTTGTGCTTCATGTTATATAATAAGTCAATGAATTGAGACACTGATTTACCATTATGTATTAAACTAAATAGTACTTCAAGTGTGTTTTTTTGTCTGTCATTGATTGCTTCGTGTCTAGCAAGATCCTGAAACATATTTGATGCATTGTTATATAATTGTTTTTCTTTTGTTGGATTAGGGTAATCATTTTTTTCTTTAATTTTGCTTATGTGTGGGTTATCATTTCCAATTTTCATCCCTTGTCGGGTTATTATATGTAGTTTCTTTGTATGTATTACATCATGTTTCTGAATGCATGACAAGACATTACTGTTTTTATTTTTATTAATCTTGTCTAGCATGGTGGGGAAATCCTCTAGTGAGTGATTTCCCACAACGTAGCTAGTACAAAAATTTAGATTAGTTTTATCCTTGTATGGATAGTCTGCATAGTGGTGTCCTTCTTTATAACATGTAAAGAACTGGATGGGTCATCATGGTCAATTTTCATGATTTCCAGAAAATCATCCTTGACCTCCAAATCCACCACGATGATTGTCGAACCGACGCTTGTATCAACGACCTTCATATCTTTGATTATTCGGCTCATTTTGGATTGTTATTCCTTGGAATGTTATCATTATTCTGTGAGAATGCATTCGTTTGGTAGACTTCTTGATAATTTTTTTGAATCTTCAGGTTCAAGTGGTAGTCGGCCGTTGTGTGACTCTTTACCTCACAGATTGCGCACCAAGATGCTTTGCCATTTTTCATGTTATATGGGAAATCATTCGTTGTATGTTCTCCATGTTCTTGGAAAATGTCGTAGAAACATTTCGTTTGAAAAAAATGAACGTCTTGTCGACAATTATCTTTAGTGTGTCCGGCCATGGAGCACTTTGTTCACTAGACATCCTGATTCTTGAGGTTCAACTCTTTCAAATATTTTTGCATGATTTTTAGTTTTTCTTCCAGCCTATAATCGACGGGATATGCTGGGAAATCCTTATCCATCTCTACTTGCAGAGCTTTGGTAAGTGCATCATCATATCTTTTAAATGTCTCCAAGCTTATATGCTGCTGGATTTTCTGTGACAGGCCTGCAAGAAACCACTGAATTAATAATTGCTCATCAATTACATAGTCTAGTTGGCTCAGGAGGTCCTTCCATCTCTTGTCATAGTCTTGGACGGACTCTGTTGGTTTCTGAGATGTTGTTTTCATCTTTTTTTCTGCCAGATGCTTTGCATCTGGTGTTTTAAAGAAAGATAAGAATTGTTCCTTAATGTCAACTAATAGTGTCAGAAATTGTTCTCAGACTACTAAAGAACAAGCCAACACAATCTCATAAAATAAAACTAAGTAAAACAGGTTTTTAGGGTTTTGGTTTTAAAAACTTCATCAGCAAGGAGGAAATAAACATCCACAAGCTAATACAAAACTAAATGATGCAAGCTGGATAAACTGGGGATCAAACACATCCCAATAAGCCATAAACATTACACATGAAGTATCAATTCCACCCATAGGCTACAAGCATTTACATGAATAAACCTTTAAACAGGAAATGAAATTGTAGACTGAGTTATCAACCAGATCAGAAATGAAAAAACCATGACAAATAAAAGGGATTATCATATTATATATAATTAATAACAATCATCCACTTACATAAGAGTTATAAATGCTAGCTTGATAAATCAAAGCTCCAAAAGCCTCTCCTTGAGTGAAAAATCCTCCCCACCAAAACTGTATGTTTGTCTTCCTTTTATCATTACAAAGGTGAATTAGTTCCATAACTACCTTCTAGGTCAAAATTTGAAATAGTTACATCAATTAGTTACATGATAACTCAAAATATTTAAAGACAATTAATCAAAAAATACCAATCAGATTTGGGAAAATTTGGCGAATTTATGAAATTTTGGGTCTTAAAGACGCCTTTATATCTCTCGATCCGGGACATCTGTGCAAAACTTGAGAGAGGTTTTTTTAAATGAATTTGTTATGAAGAAAATATCTCTTGGTTTTTAAAAATTCCCCTTTAATTGATCAGAATACGTGCTGGAAATTTGTGACTAAAACAAGAAATTATTAAATAATTCAAACCCTGAAAATAGGCCACAAAGATGAATTCGAATCTCTCAAACAATAATAGTTGTTGCAAAACTGAGAGAGATTTTTGTGAATGAGTCTGTTGTGGAAAAAAACCTCTTTTTTTTCTTTTTCTTTCCATAATTCATTTCCATCACCTCGTAATCTACTCCCAATGATAATGAAAAAAACAGGAAAAACTGAGCTGCTACAGGAATCTCCTCATGAAAATATTTGACAAAGGACTAAAAAATGAGGGTTAGATTATAAAGAAAATTTGGAATAAAATTTTATTATAAGTTTTTGAAAGCTTAAATATATACATATTAACTAATAAGCCCAAAATACAAACCTTAAAACTAAACTAATGAAATAATTCAACCATTAAAAGCATTAAATCCAACAAAAATTACTGATTGTCAAAAGTTCTTACAATCAACATAAAATATAAAATAATTTTAAACCAACGGTTGAAAATTAGGACAAAAAGAACAGATAAACTAAGAACAAGATCTAGTTATAACATCAAATTTGGATGCTCGGGTTGTTCTCTCAATATAAGTCATATACCAAGTTAATGCTCTTTTTCGCAAAGCATCGATGAATTGCGCCATTTGTCGTTCTTCTCTCATAATTTGATTGGCCTCCCATGTTGACTCACAGATGAACCAATGTCATTTGGGATCTTTGTCACCCTCGTAGAGAGGGATATTTGCTGATCTGTTACCCATGTCACTGTCGACGTCTCCTCCGGGAGGTGGTAGAGGTGGAGGTCATGGTGGGGGTAGTGGGATACTCTGCTTATCTCTTTGTTCACAGCTGTTGTCAATGGAACTTTTGTTCTCGTCAGTTTTTTTATTTATTATTTATTCTCCCACAATTAGTCGGCTCGGGTCAACTTCTTCTGTCGATGTCCAGCTGCACTAGTGTGCTTGCAAGTTCGAATGTTCTATTTCTTGTAAAGCTGTGCTTGGTAGGGGGGGTGCTCCTTCATGTGTCAGGTAGAGCAAGTGGATACTTCGGTTGGAAGGGTATGCTTGAAGTGTTACCCAATTTCCTTCCTCTGGTCGACATATGAGTAAATGATTATCATCATTTACTTCATCGTTTAGTCAGCTCCATATACCAAACTCACCAGCTCTTAGTCATAGGTCCTCTTCGACAATGGCCTATATTTGGGTACTTAGATTTGTCAGAGACATAGGTCTTATCTCCTGGGGAATTTCTAGTTGGAGAGATTCTCACTACTCTATCCACAAGTATTCTTCCATTGGTGATGCTTCCTCATCTATGACTTCTTCCTGTCAGTCATGACCCGACTCTGGCAGATTTCTTCCTTGTTCTGTCACCCCAGTGGCCATTCCTCTTTGCAACATTCTATATTTCTCTCTTCTCTCTTCCCTTCTTTTTTTCCTCTTCTCTCTTTCTAACTTTTGCAAGTACAGTGTACCTTTGTGTGTCACTGTTCATTCGATTTCCTTCTTAGGTTAACTTTTCATTGCTGGTGATGGTATTTTCTTCATTAGACTAGAATCCTTTTTAATCTACCCCTATACATGACCAGATACCCCCCCATAGCCTACCCGACGCTTTAGAAAGCTTGGATAATTCTGTTTATTTTCTTAGGAAGTACTCCCGCTCCCTTTCGGCAATGAATTTTTCCCATTTATTCTGTTTCTCTGCATAGTTAGTATTTGGTGGCAGTTTGCGTAGTGACAGAAGAGGTTCTACGATATGGTCCACTCCTTTCTCAATCATGAATTTGAACAAAAGGGTCAGTAGAGAGACAAGAAACTGCTAAGTGAAGTCCATATAAAACCTTCTCTCGATACTTTCGACCGAGACTCTTTCCTCCATGGCTTGTTCTTCGCAGAATTTGTCTGTGATCTTTTCAAACCACTCCGATAGGTTTGTTCATCCACGTCAAATCAGTTTCTCCAATAACTCTTGGTACATAGTTGCTTTCGGATTTTTCATCCAGAAGTTTTTTCAACAGCTGAGGCACCAATTCTACAAACTTCTCATGTGTTTCGATGAAAAATTTCTCCTTTTCCTGAGCAATGGTCAATCTGTTTATTCTCGCATAGTTTTGTAAATACTTTGCAATCTTAAGCTCCCACCAATTCTTAATATTTTGTTTTGATATCATCTATGCATGGTCATGTCATCCATATATGTACTACCAACAACGAAACCAATGTTTTAATCTCACATATCACATAAGGTTACCAATAATACACATACGAATCATATAAACATATAGAAACAAGAGACAAGAACAGGCAATGGAATAACAGATTATATTATAGAATCACATGAGGGTCCATACATATACAAAATTGAACCAAGTTCTCAACTGGCTCAATAGCCTATTATATATGATTTAAAAAATGGTTACAAGTAACTACTTGTCAGTTCGATCAACCAACACGACCTTTGGAGGCCGACCTAATCTCCGATTAGTTGGTTAACTTGACTAATCGGCTCATCGACTAGCTCCTCCAATAGGTGTCAAGAATTCAGGTAGAATATCTAAAGAGAGAAGACCATTTCATTTCTTAATTGGGATAGCGATTCACTTTGTGATTCAAAATTTTGAGGACTTATGAAGCATCCTCTAGGAGAACAAATGCTGATTGTGGGGTTTTGTTATTTTCTCAACAGAGCAGATGGAATCCACTGTATTTTCTTAGGGAAAAAAAGGGAAAATGGGTAATTACATGTTATATTTTTATCATTTAATCAATATCTAGGATCTTATCTGAGAGAGTAACATGCAGAAAAATAATCACAAGAGACAAGAGCACAAAGAGTTTTCCTCGAGGAAACCATAAAGGAGAAAACCACACAACTTCCTCACAGATAGAATGAGCACCAATAGCAAAAGTAAAACCCAAAAACACAAAGATCATCTCCGACAGCTGATCTCTCTCTCACTTTTGTGAGCTCCTTCTCTCTCACTCATGCGTTATAGTTGAGTGAGTGTGTTTTTCAAATAGAGAGTCTCACTCTCTATTTATACTAGTTTTCCACTTGACAATTACTCTATAGGGCTGACCTTACTAGGAAAGTCTAATAACCCTAATACCCCTCAATTGTGGGGACTATTTGCTCGACTTACAATGGAGGGTTAGCCTCAATAAATTTACATGAATTTATTATATTAATGACTCTACCGATCGAAGGAACAAACATCTCTGTCGGGGTACAATGAAATACAATATAAAATATACAAGTGAAATACATTCCGAAGGTACAAATACATCAACACTCCTTCTTAACTAGGAAGGTATTCTCTTGACATAGTTCATTAGCATAAGTATTCATTACTGGATCATCATCAAATATGGATCATCATCATCATCATTGTTCCTGCTATCTCGAGCAAATGGTGCTTTCTCTCAATTTTACTCGTCATAGAAAGTTCTACAGAGCGAGCCCTTTTTCATGCTAGATGTAGGCCTATCCTCCATGTAGGTATTCATTGTCATCACTTATATCTAAACATGGGAGTTCGAGCCTGCCACCATGTAAAAAAGGCTGAGCACTTTATTTGACCATGGGAGGCCCAGCCTACCACCATGTCAGAAAGGCTCAACACTTACATCCGTCCATGGGAGGCCCATCCTACTACCATGTCAAAAAGTATCAGGACTTACATCAGACCATGGGAGGCTCAACCTGCCACCATGCCAAAAAGGATCAGCACTTGCATTTGACCATGGGAATCCTATCTTGCCACCATGTTAGAAAAGCTTAACACTTACATCTGACCTTGGGAGGCCTAACCTGCCACCATGTCGAAAAGGATCAGCACTTACATCTAACCATGGGAGGCCCAACTTTCCACCATGTTGAAAAGGCTCTGCACTTACATTTGACCATGGGAGGTCCTACCTACCACCATGTCAGAAAGGCTCTGCACTTACATCTGAACATGGGAGGCCCTGCCTACCACCATGTTAGAAAGGACCTACACTTACATCTGACCATGGTAGGTCCCACCTACCACCATGTCAGAAAGGATCACGGACTCATCACTTCCCCTTGGAAGGAACCTCAATCTAGAGAACACCAAGCTTCTCCCTGAAGTACTCAAAATTCACTCTGGCTAATGGCTTGGTCAACACATCAGCTATCTTCTCATCCATCACAACATACTGGAGCTTCTCTTCTCCTCTCTGCACCTTATCCCTGATATAGTGATATTTTATCTCGATATGCATCGACTTGTCATGGAACAATGGGTTCTCCGACAACTTCACACAACTCTGGTTGTCACAATATATACAAGTAGAATCCAACTAGATATCAAATACATCATATAGTAGCTTCCTCAGCCACACTACCTCACAACTAGCCGAACAAGCTGTGACATACTCTTCTTCGGCTATACTCAGTGCCATGTAGGACTGCTTCCTGCTAAACCAAGAGATCACACTTGATCCCATACTAAAGAAGCACCCTAAAGTGCTCTTCCTATCAATGGAACTTCCTGTCCAATCCAAATCCACATAACCCTTGGGCCTCCAGGTTAATATTTTGATTTTCCTCATACTTAAGCCCATACCCTTTAGGTACCTCCAAATATGCTTTGCAGCAATCAAGTGAACATGTCTCGAATCTATCAGGAACTGGCTCAATGTGTTCACAACAAAGAAAATATCTGGTCTCATATTCTTTAGGTAAATTAATGACCCAATCATATAACGATACATCGTAGCATCAACTGAATTTGATGAAGAATCACTCAATAACTTCAGGTTCAATGCCATAGGTGTGGTCATGGCTTTGCAGTCCATCATCCCTAACCTCTTTAGGATCTCCACTGCATAATTCCCTTGTCCAAGGGAGATTCCATCTGCATTTTGCCACACCTCCATGCCTAGAAAGTAGTGCATCATACCCAAGTCTTTCATCTCGAACTCGGCAGCAAGCTTCCTCTTTGTGTTAGCAATCAACCCATTCTCACCTGTCACAAATAGGTCATCCACATACAGTAAGAGTATCACTGGGTTTCCTTCCTCAACCTTGTAGTAAAGGTTGGAATCCGCTTTACTCTTGGTAAAACCCAAGCTAGTCAGGAAACTATCAATCCTTTCGTACCATGTCTTGGGATCCTGTTTCAAACCATATAGGGCCTTCTTCAATTTGTACAGACGAGTCTTCCTATCATGTGTCTTGAATTCGAGTGGCTTCTCCACATACACTTCCTCTTCCACTACACCATTCAAGAACGTGGTCTTGACATCCATATGGTGTATCTTCCATTTCATCACTGTAGCCAGATCAAGTACTTATCTGATGGAAGTGTATCTGGCTACAGGTGCAAAAGCTTCTTCATAATATATCCCTTCTTTTTGGGAGAAGCCATGTGCCACAAATATTGCTTTATATTTATCTATGCTACCATCTGTAGCATGCTTGATCTTTTAGATCCACTTGGAAGCCACAACAGACTTCCCTTCTGGTCTTGGGACCACATCCCAAACATCATTCTTCATGAGCAACTGGTACTCCTCGATCATAGCATCCTTCTATTCTTTATTTTCTACCGCTTCTTCATAGTTGGAAGGTTCTTTATCGATGATGTCACACACTAGGGCTACATAACTGGATTAGGACCTAGTTCTCTTCCTTTCTCTATGTACTTCTTCTAGAGCCCCATATCTCTCTACACCTTGATTAGCCTCTCATAACCATGCTGGTTTCCTTTTGTAAGGATTCTTCTCTTGGGGTGGATCTATAGGTTCCTGAGGTTCTTCCAATTCTTGTTCTTCCTCTGGAGTTGCTTCGTTCATAGTTGTATCTTGGATCCTGGGTACTTCTGTTTCTTCAAGTTCAACAACATGTATTTTTCTGGATTTATTGTAAGCTGAGTCTTTGTCAAATGTTACGTCCCTGCTAATGTCAATCTTCTTGAATACTGGGAAATATATTCTATAAGCCTTCAAGATTTCACTATATCCCAGAAATATACCCTTCTTTCTTGAAGGATCTAACTTTTTCCTCTTTTCTTTCAGAATGTGTATGTACATTGGACAACCAAATATTCTGAGATGAACGACTTCTAGTTTCTTTCCAAAGAATACTTCTTCTATTCTCTTGTTCTCAAGTACTCTATGTGGAGGATGGTTCTATACATACACAACTATCCTAGCAGCTTCTACCCATAGATGCATAGGGAGATCTTGATCTTGAAGCATTGCATTTTCCATTTTCATAATCGTTCTATTCTTCCTTTCTGCAACCCCATTCTGTTGTAGATTATATGGAGTGGTCAAATCCCTCTTAATCCTTGACTCTCTACATAATTCCTTGAATTCATCTGATGTGAATTATTCACCATTTTTTGATCGAAAGGTCTTGATTTTCTTCTCTGTGTGGTTCCCAATCAAGGCATTGAACTCCTTGAACTTACTAAAAACTTCATCCTTTCTTTTTAAGAAATATATCCATGTCTTTGTGGAAAAATCAGCAATGAAAGAAACATAATATACATACCCTCTTAATGAGTTGGATGACATTTGACTGCATACATTAGAGTGAATGATTTCCAATATTATTTTTTCCTTGCTCTCGCTACTTGGAAATGTATTCTTTGTGTTTTTTCCTTTCGCACATCCTTTGCAAACACCTTCATGCTTTGCCTATATTTCTGGAAGACCTTCAACAACTTTTTTTGCAAGTGGTAGTTCCCTATAGTGCACATGTACAATCCTTCTATGCTAAAGTTCACTTGGCTCTACCGAGTCATGAACCAAATCTTGTTATGGTTGGCCCTTTAATTTGTATAAGCCTCCCTCTTAATCTCCAATCACTAGTGCATCATCTATAGTTTTTCCCTTTGGCCACATAAGGACTTAGCCATCTACAAATGCAAGGCTAATCTTTTTCATCCAATGCATATATGGAGAGGATATTCCTCTTTAGTCCTGGTATAAACAAGACATCCTTCATCTTCATAGACTTTCTAGAGTCTATCTTATAGGAGGATTCAGCACTACCTTTTATGGGATACTAGTAGTCATCCTCAAGTTTCACTTTGTGGGGTGACTCATGTTCAGATAGTTTCACAAAGGATTCTATCTATGAGCCAATCATTGCTTCCATGCGAAACAATTCTTGTGAGGGAAGAAATCAAAACACACTCTTCATCACTTGAAGAATATTCACTTTCTTCTTTGAATATCTTTTTGGGAGGTTCATCATCCTCTGCAGTGTGAGCATGATGTCTTCTTTTGTCGTCTTTATTCTTGTGAGAGCCACCTTTATTTCTAGGACAATCTCTAGCAAAGTTTCCTTTCTCATCACATGTATAGTATCTGAATTTTGATAGATCTCTGCTAGATCTTCTAGGGTTATCTTTCTGGTGAGAATGCTTACCTTTGGGATGATGGAAGTCCTTTTGATTTTCTTCGTGTGTACTATGAGAGATTGATCTTCATGTCCCATCTTTTCTTCTCAAGCTACTATCCGAGATTCTTCTTGTGAGCATTCCTCCCATAGTCTACTAAAAGTGATTAGTTTTTTTCTAGAACAAATCCCTTGAATGGAGGAGTCCCATGACCTAGGGAGACCATTCAAGGTGGTCATCACAATTTCTCCATTCTCTACTTATTCTTCCACTACTTCAAGTTGTTCTTTGATTTGAGAGACCCTTGTAAAGTATGACTATATGGTCTCTGCATTCTGGATCTTCACATTCTTCAATTGATTTCTCAAATTCATCTTCTGGTTTATATTCTTTCATTCAAATAGCTTGGTCAAGGAATCAAACATCTCCTTAGGTGTCTTTAGGAAAGACACTTGTGGTATAAGGTGATTCTTTATAGAATCAACAATAATCCTCTTGGTCTTGACCAAGTTCTTCTTGTGTAAGGCTTTAGCCTCATCTCACTTTGGAATTGGAACCTATCCACTTATGTAGGTGTCCAATTCATTTTCTTCAAGAACCAGTGAGATCCTATACTTCCATTCTCATAATTTTTCATCTCCTTCAAGATTTTCATCAAGCTTGGTGTGATGAGACATATTTAATGATAAACTCAAATGGAAATACAAAATATTTAGATCTTACCAATTTGAGATGTCAGAACTGGATCTGGAGCTGATATTTTGCAGTGCTGATTTTTTGGTCCAGGGTCAAATTAGGGTTTGAATTTTTGGAGTTATATCCAACCAAAAAATTCGATCTTGGTCTCTAAATTTCAATTTTGAGGAGGAGAGAAATCCTATGTTGGGCTTACTAAAAAATTCCTCTTTTGTGAAAATCCCTAATTTCCCGCAGTAGTGACAGGTCAAAAAATGAAAATGCTCGAAATCAGATTCTGCTTCGACAGAAAGATGCACCCTTCAATGGAGAGTTAACCTATCCTCCTTTTGTTGATAATTTGTGGAGAGACCCAAAAATTAAGAATCCCTAGCTTCTGTAGCTGCATAATGTCTTCTTCTTAGGTTAGCTCTGATACCATGTTAGATTTTTATCATTTAATCAATATGATATAGGATCTTATCTGAGAGAATAACATGCACATCAATAATCACAAGAGATAAGAGACACAAATAGTTTTCCTTGGGAAAACCATAAAGGAGAAAACCCCACAACTTCCTCAGAGATAGAATGAGAACCAATAGCAAAAGTAAAATCCAAAAACCCAAAGATAATCTCTGACAACTATTCTCTCTCTCACTTCTGCAAGCTCCTTCTCTCTCACTCATGCACTATAGTTGAGTGAGTGTGTGTTTCAAATAGAGAGACTCACTCTATATTTATACTAGTTTTCCACTTAACAATTACTCTACAGGGCTGATCTCACTAGGAGAGTCTAATAACCCTAATACCCCTCAACTATGGGGACTATTTCCCCTACTTACAATGGAGGGTTAACCTCAATGAATTTACATGACTTTATTATATTAATGACTCTCCCGATCGGAGGAACAAACATATCTGTCGAGATACAATGAAATACAATATAAAATATACATGTGAATACATTCCAAAGTTACAAATACATCAACATTACAAAGGTATTAAATAAGGAAAACTATAATACAAGGATTTAGTATCTCCTGTTTATACTAAGAAAAGGTGTTTCATATAGTTTCCATTGACAGGGTATTCTAGTAGTTGCCCTTCCATATTTGTAAGGCAAAAAGTATCGGGTAACAAGCCTATGGATTCCTTAATTAGAAATGGTCCTAGCCAAAGATTTCCAAATTTTGCGTGCTTCCTAGGATCTTCATGTATTTTTCCTCACATTAGAACCATATCTCCTTTAATAAATTATCTATGTCTAGCCACTTCATGTCAAAGGATTCTTTCGTCTTTTCCTTATATGTTTTGAAACCTTTATACATTATTCTCCTATGATCCTATAATTTTGTCAATCTCTTGACCTTGTTGGGTTCTGCTATCAAATCTCACAAAATTTCATGGTTGAAAACTCCAATTTTATGGGGAAGACTACCTCCAACCCATAAACTAGTTGGAAAGGAGCCCTACATGTAGCCCTATTTATAGACATTTTGTCATCCCATAATGCATATCTCAGTTGAGAATCCTATGATTTTTTTTCTCAGAAATAGTTCTTTTTTAATCTTCATGAGTTTTTTGTTGGAATATATAACTTGACCATTTCCTCCGGGTGATAATTAGAGGAATGAATTAGGAGGATATTGAATTTATGATAGAAGAAAATCATTCTGATGAAGCTGAAGGATTTAGCATATTCCATTACTATTTTCTTAGGGAAACTGGATCTGGACATGATATTTTCTTCAAGGAATCTAATCATTACGAGGTCATTGGCTTTCCCATAGGTATTGCTTCCACCCATTTGGTAAAATAGTCAATGGTAGTTAAAATCCATCTCTATTGATTACTGGATGGATGATGAATTTCACCAACATAATCTATACCCCATTGTTAGAAAGGTGCTTCGACTTGGACAAGATTTAGGGGTAAGGCTGGTAGTTTGATCTGTTTCCTAGAAAAAGGTTTTACAAGGAATACTTGCTCTTACAAATTTATGCACATTAGAAAATAGAGTAGGCCAATAATATTGAAACTTGAGATTTATGAGTTATCAGTACTCTTGCATCAAAGTGCCTCACACAAATCCCTTGGTGCATTTCTTTCACCAATGTTTCAACTTCATTTTCCAATATACATTTGAGAAAAAGACCTTTATGGTCCCTCCGATGCAAATATATGCCTATGATGCAATACATGACTTCTTTGAGGCTCAAATACATTCTCTATGACTTATTTATCTCCAACAGACAAGTACCTATTACTAGTAGGTGTAAAATATCATGATACCAATTAGATTGATAATTTCAAGTATGGACATAATCATTCACCTTTGTCTCATAGTCTTCCTCTTAGTTTGCACATACCATGTTCACTCCAATTTCCTACAATTTCATTTTGTCATAAACTTAGCTAAAACTGTTCCTTTAACTAACTTGGTAAGGTTTCATTTCCAAATCAAACTCTTTCAAATATTAGTGATCCATTTATCCCATCTTCCATCTTCTTTAGGTTGGCATCAAATCTTCTTTACATGAACACGTGGTAGAAAGGATTCCATCTTGGTATATCAGGTTTTGAGAGCTTGCTTAAGCCCATACAAGGACTTCCTTAATCTACACACTAATTAAGGATCCTAACTGTTTTCTTCAGGTTTCTTCATGTATATCTCTTCCTCTAGATCTCCATGCAGGAATGTTCTCTTCACATCCATATGAAGCACCTCCCATTGCTTGGATGCAGCTAGATCCAAAACAAGATAGATGGAATTTATTTTAGCCATTAGAGTGAAGGTTTATGTATATTCATTACCTTGAACTTGTGAGAACCCTTTGGAAACTAGTCGATCTTTATACTTGCATGTTGCTCCATCTAAGCCCGTCTTTGATCTATATACCCACTTACAATGAACAAGCTTCTTTCCAAGAGGAAGTGAGACCAAATCCCAAGTCTTATTCTTTTGAAGAGATTGGTATTATTCATCCATATTTGCTCTACATCTAGGATCTTGGGAGACCTCAAATAAACTTTTGGAATCTGATCCAACCGTTAGAAATCACTTTAAGGAAGAAAGGGATCTATAGGAGAGAGTGCAAATCTTGCACTTTGATACTGATATTTGGTTATTCTTGGATCTTATGGATTCCCAACAAACCCACCAACAACTTCTATGGTATTTTCATCCCATTTAGGAAGTAATTCTAGATCTAGTGGATCTTTTAAATATATCATTTGATCATCTTTAGTTTTTGAATCATATTATGAACATTCAGAGGAAGATAATTCATTATCTTGTTCAACATCTTATGGTGGGGTAGAAGTGGAGCACTCTGCTTCATCATGGTGGACATCGTGTAATGACCATTCTTCAAACTGGTCCCTTATTACAATGAAGGTATTCATGGTGGAGAAATCCAACAGTTTATAGGAATTTGCATTCATTGCATAACCAACCAATATGCCCTCTTAGCTTTGAGGCTCTAGGTCTCTCCTTTTCTCCGATGGAATCCTGGCCCATGCCTTGGAATCAGATACCCTGAGATGAGACACATATGGCTTGTATCCCACACATGCTTCAAATGGAGTTTTTCCCTTTAGGCCCTTGTGCAGAGATTTGTTTTGGAGGTAAGCAGTACAATTGACAACTTCTGCCCAAATCCTTGGAGTCAATGCCTTTGAATCAAGCATACATGTAGCCATATTTTTTAAGGTTCTGTTCTTTCTCTCAACCACACCATTCGATTGTCATGTGCCATGGAACAATGTGTTACATCTCAATGCTTTCATCTACAAAAGGATTGAAATTAAATATTGGCATATTCCCCTCCATTGTCATTATGGAGGACCTTGATCTTACTTCTAGTGAAATTTTCTACATCAGCTTTAAGAAACTTGAAATATTCAAATACTTCTGATTTCAACTTTTGAAAGTAAACCCGACTATATCTCGAATAGTCATCTATGAATGTAAGAATATATCTAGAATTATTCAGAAATAGGTGGGGAATAGGTCCTGCTATGTCACCGTGAATAATATGGATATGATATGAGGTTATCTTTTCCTTTCTTTTTTCAAATTTATGGTCTAGATGCTTACCAATCAAGTAACCTTTACTGATACCTTTAAGAAATATGATGTTCGGGAGGTCTTCAACCATGTTTTGATTGTGCATTTCCTGCAAGTACTTGTAGTTGAGGTGTCAAAACCTCTCATGCCAAAGCTTATAAACTTCATTAGCATGGGGAATGTTGATGTATATGTAACTTCAGAATGTATTCTTCTATGTATCTTATGTATTGTAACCCGATCTTTATTCCAGGATGTTTCTATTATGTATTTGAGTCATGTGGTCATGCCTCGATGTTCCGATCGGGAGGATTAATAATGTAATCAAGTCATATCAAGTCATTAGGTAAGTCCCCACAGTTTTGGGACACTTGAGTTATTATACACTAATTAAGGTGTAGGCTCGAGTAGTAATTATTAGGTTGAGCCTACATGTGAAAAGGCAATTCAAGAGAACGGATGAATATAAATAGAGAGTGAGAGTCTCTCTATTTATCACATTGTGGAAATACTTCACTTGCTCTTCCAAGTGTGGCGCACTACTGAAGAAGGAAATTTTGGGACTAGACAGAAGACAGAAGACTACTACTGTTTTGGGAGATCTCTTACTGTTTTGGTGTTGATTCTATCTTAGAGGAAGTTGCGGGATTTTCTCCTTTATGGTTTCCCTGAGGAAAACTCTTTGTGTCTCTTGTCTCTTATGATGTGCTTATGTTTTATTTCTGTACTTGTTATTCTCTCAATGAAAAGATCCTAATATCTTAATGCTAGCTTAATGTGATGAAAAACTAACAGGGAAGGAGCTGTCAAAACCCCAAATTTTCTGAAAAATTCAAAATTTTTAAATTTGCATATCATTAACGTAAATGCAGTTTAACTAATCATTTAATTAGTCATAAATTATCACATTCCTTAACTGAAATTTTCTGTTGGTTATGTTTAGCACTAGAACAGTTCTTTTCAGTTTACTGACTTTGTTTTCTTTTCGTCCACAAGATGAGACTGTCATGCAAAACTGGGCTTACTTAGCTTTCGAGCTAATGCAGAAAGTTTCCTGTTCTTACAGACTACAAGTGAGAGATTGTGGTGCTTCTTTTCGCAATTATAGAGTATTTAATACAAGTTCGTCGTAAGAGAAAAAGCCCAGTAAGAAAGTAAGAGTTAAACCATTTCAACGATTGTTAAGGTATACTCAACTGGCTCTTTTCTAGTAGAATTAATTTATGTTCTTGTTGATTATGGAACTTCTCCATTTCTATTACAGTTGTAATGTATAAAAAGTATCTTACTGACTCTTTAAATTAGAGTAAGAGAGGCAGAGTTATAAAATCTATAGTATGAATTCATTTGTAAAAAATTACATTACATAGTCAAGTGAAATCTGATAAGGGGTTTTATGTATTACTGTGAAGGTGTGGCCTATCTTTTCCAATTCCTAACTTATTATTAAGGATATTACTTTAAGTAAGCATCGCCACCACATAGTAATTACCATTCTCTTTTCTTTTTGTAACTTTGTATTACATGTTACTATTTTAATCTCTGTAAATAAATCATTTAAGTATTTATGAGTAAAAAGGACCTATGCCATGGCCTTCTACTTTAACGTCCTCCTTTATGATCTTCTAAACTATACTATCAATTAAAGGAAGTTAGCTTATAAAAGCTAAAAATCATTTAATGACTCTATAATACTTATCATAACCTTTGAGCTTGAATTTAGACAAAAAGACTATTTGTTCCAAAAGTGATTTTTACACTAGTGATAAAGTTGTTATTTAAATGCAAGGGATGGTCTTAAGGTCAAGAGTAAAACCATAATTATGACCAATTGATCACCTAACTTGAATTATTATAATTCTTTGGTCTTTATACCATTATCCCCTATACTTCCTTTATGAACTATGGCACTATATAATATAAAGAAAAAAATGTTTATATAAGAACAACGCCAAGGTAAATTATTATTTCCCTTTGTTCTTACATATTATTAAATAACATTACATCCCTCCATATGTATATGTGCTAGGATAAAAAAAGGTTAAGGTTCCATATTAAGGAATACTTTTCAAAACAACAAACTTTATATGTTGTGGAGTCGTCCTAAGGTTTATCATGATTTCGATGATTATCAAATTTAAGGGTTGAAAATAATGAATACATTGTCATTTGCATGCAGCGTAAGGGTTGATGGATCTCATACGAGGACTATGGATAACCGTTGACTAAAAAGAATGATTGGGATTCATTCTTCCAGCGAGGTGTTGGTTATAACTATACACAAAAACCCACTGCTCGTTGAAATATTTACTAGCTATCGTGGCATTACCACAGCCATGTGCTGCGTGGTTATAAGAGCTGTTTGATAAACCCCAACCTTCATTACCTCCTTCTCCTTTGGCTCCTGTCGCTGCGCGATGGTGCTGGTGCACCCCTGCATTGCCTCTCCTCTGCAACAGTATCCTCCAGCTTGTTCTCTTGTTGTGGCTCATTCCCTACCTCTTAGTAGATTCGTTCCCTACGTTGCTGTTGATATTCAGTTGGCCATTCATCCCTCATGCTTTCCTCTGCCATACTAGAATGAACTAAACCCTTGTCTGTGATAATCGCATCCCTCCGTGAGGTTCGATGGTTTAACCGGTTGTAATTGCAATTTGTGCATGGCTATGAGTTAATCTTCCTTTCCCTCCTTGCAGTAGGGTTACCTCCTTGCGCTGATGGTCGTGAAGCTGTTACTAGTGGTCGTGACTTCTTGAAAAGAAAAGGTATGAATAATAAACATCTTTCTTTGCTTTGACTCTTCGTTCTTAACCTTAATATTTTATTTCAGGTTACAGAGTTCTAATGATAAGGTTTTTCCTTTGTGATTACAGGTTCTTTGCTCTCCATCATGCGTGGCCTTTGGTATAAAGATTTGGGAAGCAGTTGCAAGTCCTAGTAATCCTGGTTACACCATGGATCCTTCTCCTTGTGGGGTTCCTTTGGAACTTTCGAGGGTTGGTATAATGAATCCTGAACCTTTATAGCTTCAGTTTTATCTTGTTATACTATTGGTCACTTGGATTAGTAGATAAAACCCCTACGCTGTGTGAGGGTGTTCCGGCTTAGGCCGAGGTTGTAAATATTAGTTTCCTTTTTGTGATTTAAGTGCTATATAAAGAAACCAGGCTGTAAGCCTGTTTGTGAAAGAGGTTACGACCTCGACTTCTTGTCTTTACTGTAATTTTTGAATATACAGGGTTTTCACCCTAAGTCTATAATATAAGATATTATACTGTTTTACTTTTCTGTAACTCTTGGTTTATATTACCGCATACATTTTTAAATCACGAATTGTGTAAAGATAATTAAGATACAGGCTTATGACAGCCTTATATTGTTGATTTATAATACGGCTGTAAGTAAAATATTGTCTTGTCTTCACAGTTGTTGTGTTACTTGCATAAATTGGATTTATAGGGTTAAACCCTAATTTGACAGTAAGAGAATAAGTACAGCCTCTTCTTCTAAAATTCTTTGTTAAATTGTAAAGCTCCTTTTGTAACTGTTGGGTTATTAATTAAGCATTACAATTAGGGTTAAGCTCGATAGTCGAGCATTCTGCCATACTGCTATTACTTACTATTGTTTATGCACTTGGTTATTTTCTATAGGTACTTTCTTTTATGAAGTTATTAACAGGGTTTCTGTACCTGAGTTATACATTGACTTACTTGTTATGTATAAATTGTTAAGTGATATATAGGGTTTTTACCCTTAAGTTATATAGGTTCTTTATATTTTGTTTTAATTTATTTTAACGATGTTTATAGGTAATGTCAAGTTACCTTGTAGTATAAAAAGTATATTTAGCTCAGGATTGTAATTAAAACAATAAGGACATTACCTTAAGTTTTAAATAATAATATTTCTATATAACATAAAAAGTGTATTATTATTATAAAATAACGATAATACTTATTATTATAAAATAACGATCTTATTTTTATTGAGAGTATTAGAATCTCCATATGTTTATCCTTTGTTTATTTTATAGCACATAAAAAGATAGTACTCTGCTGTTTATTTCCTATACTATTATGCAGTTACTTTATAGAGTTCTGTTAATATTTAGTTTGTCTGTGGAGTTAGGATATTTATAAAAGAATCAAATAACACTTCTTATGATCTATCTTGTATAATTATATATAATAGCATGCACTTATAATTTATAAAAGATCAATTAACAGTTCTAGATAATGTTAGAGATTAGTCTAATAAGAAGAAAGAAAAATGAAAATTATTACGCTACGACACTACATAAAATCTAAACCAGTTTGCTTTGAGGGTGATTCCATGAAGATGGGTAACACTTTTTGGCCAAATTTGGCGATGAAAACCTGATTTTTTACTCATGTGCTAGATAGAAGCCCTCAAAACG
>LPNX011195792.1:147039-177550 GCA_001517045.1 Pseudotsuga menziesii
GAGGTCTTTACAAACCCTCGGTCGAGGTATTAAGACCTCGGTCGAGGGCTTAACAAGCCCTCGACCGAGGTGCGTTTTTTTGTTTTTGCCGAAATGTGCTTGCCAAAAAGTGTTGCCCAGGTCCGTGGATTCACCCTTGATTATATAACTAAATCCACAGTTAATTAATTCTGCTTTCAATATTGTTACTTGGACATAACCAGTTAAATAATTTTAAACTAGAAGGAAAATGTTGTAAGGTTTAAACAGTAGAATAACCTAGTTTAACCTTACTCTAGTGTGACTATTATATTCTTCTATTTGTTTCGATGATTAAACTACTAAAAGTAAATATTGTTCAAAGAAAGAGTTTTATCTATAAACTCATACAAGTATCAGTGAAATATCTTACTGAAATAAATAAAGAAACAGTCTACTACTCCACATTATCATCATACCATCTTTCTCATAATTTTACCCCTGTGCTGGAGTACGGTCTGGTAAAAACCCAGATGAGGAAAAACATAGTGGGTTCTTATTTTTCATCAAAAATTCTATTACTAATAGACTAACCAACTAAGTCTTTTTTATCCTAAACTACAAACATAACATTCAACATTTCTCAGTTTATTAAAACACAGACAGTTAAGTGACAGAACCTGTTGAACTTGGAAAACAACAACAATGGGAGGCCATTCCTCCCTACCAACTCCTGGAGAGCGCTCAAACAACGACTCCTCAGGACCCCCGAGCTTGCTCTGGTCTCCCTGGATGGAACTAGGTGCAGCAATAGTCAGATACTAGTCTTCAAACTCAGTATTAATCCAGAACTTATCAGTAGTTCTCCCAGCTAACAAGCTGTAATAACCAAGTTACTCCATCATTCCTCTAAGAACAACTTCCTTACTGTTTTCCCCCTTTCCTCAATGAATTTCCTGAATATCATTTACCTGAATGAATTCTCTCTGGAAAATATCTGAGCAACCTCATCTCTCTTCATTGAGTACTTTTAAAAGATTGCCTAGGTCTTTTTTGGGTTAGTTCTCATTTATTGAGCCACCTGCTCTGATCCCACTTTCTTGGGGGATCATGACCCCAAATGTAGGGAAGTTGCCACCTACAACATAGGAAGTGTTTGAGGATGCTTCCACTTGTCTTTTTTCTCTCCACCTAGTTCCATCCACCAGTTTGACCAGTAACCTCTTTTTAACAGCTCTCCCATGCTGTTGTCTCCACAATTTATTTATTAATAATAAAATATTATGAATTACATTCCATTTCTGTTGACTTTGCTGAGTCATCAGTTCCTACTTAACATTTAATTTAACATAATGTCTCAGGAATATAATTAAAAAAATTAACATTATTTTACAAAATTGGGGTATGTGACATACACACCCCCTTAAAATGTAACATCGTCCTCGATGTTACTTATTCTTCATCCACTGCAACCTCCTGGAACAGATTCGGGTATTCCTCCCGCATCTTACTTTCCAGTTCCCAAGCAGCCTCTTCAGGACTAAGGTGCTTCCATTGCACCTTCACCTGTCCAATGGCACGGTTCCGCAGAGTAATTTCCCTCCTCCCGAGGATATAGTCCGGTTCCACTAGAACTTCTCCTTCTGGTTCCACCTGTACAACATTCCAATCAATCATATGAGTAGCATCATGTACATACTTTTTCAGAATAGAAATATGAAAAACATTATGCACTTTCAAGTTAGGTGGTAATGCTAGCTGATATGGAACTTGACCAATTCTCGATAAAATTTCAAACGGACCACAGTAACATGGTGCTAGTTTTGTACAACTCCCTAGTCTTAGGGAGATTTTCTTTGGTCTTACCTTTATACATACATGCTCACCTACCTGGAACTCTTTGGGAGTTATTTTCAAATCTACTTGGCTCTTTTGCCGATCCTATGCTACCTTCAAATTTTCCTGTACTTGTTTCACAATCTGTTCCATTTCCTTCAATAATTCTGGTCCTAACACTAATCTATCTACTGGATTATTCCAGGATATAGGAGTGTTGCATTTACGCCCATACAAAATTTCAAATGGACTGAAATTAGCTGATGACTGATAGTTGTTATTGTATGAAAACTCTGCTAAATGCAAGTAGTCTTCCCACTTACCTGTCTGATCTTTAACATACATCCTTAACAAATCTTCCAGCACCCAATTCACTCTTTCTGTCTGTCCATCTATTCGATGATGGAAGGAGGTGCTGAAATTCAATGTTGTATTTAATCCTTTAAACAAGGATTTCCAAAAATTCCCTGTGAATTTAGGATCCCTGTCTGAAATGATCACCTTCGGTACACCATGTAACCAAAAAATATGCTTTAAGAATATGTCCTCTATGTTTGCAGCATTGTAAGTAGTTTTAACAGGAATGAAATGTGCAGCTTTACTTAACTTTTCAACCACCACCATAATAGAATCATTTTGATTCTGATTTCTGGGCAATCCAGTAATAAAATACAAGCTGATTACTTCCCATTTCCAACTAGGAATAGGCAAAGGTTGCAGTAAACCAGTTGGATGTTGGTGTTCAGTTTTCACTTGTTGACAGTCCAAACATCTAGCTATGTATTCAGCTACTTCAGATTTCATATTAGGCCAGAAATATTCTTTCCTTAACATGGTTATAGTCTTTTGGTAACCTGGATGTCCTAAGTAAGGTGTTTTATGAACTTCGTCCAAAATCAAAAACTTGACCTTAGGCACATTAGGCACATACAGTTTGTCCTTAAACAATAAAAATCCATCTTTATTTACACTATAACCTTTTATTAAGCTTTATGTAGGTTCTTCTTTAGCTGTAACTCGTAATTTTTTATAAATTTCATCTAGTTTTACTCCTTCTGCAAGCTATTCATTTAAATCAGAAGCATAACTACTGGTTGCTGCTGTAAAGTTCAGCTTTTTGTTCCTGCTTAAAGTATCAGCCACCTTATTTTCTTTACCCTTGATGTGTTGGATTTCAAAATTATATTCACTCAAGAAGGATAACCACCTTGCTTGTCTTGCATTTAAGTTAGGTTGATCCAAAATATATTTTAGTCCTTTATTATCAGTCATTAGAATAAATTTTTTGCCTATTAAGTGGTGTCACCACATTTTTAAGGCATGTATAACAGCAGCAAGTTCTAAGTCATAAGTTGCATAATTATTTTCGTGAATTTTTAACTTCCTGGACTCATAGGAAATGACATGCCCATCTTGAGTCAGCACACCGCCTAGACCATCATTACAGGCATCTGTGCATACCACGAAATCCTTGTTAGGATCTGCTATTCTTAGAATAGGCGCACTTGTTAATAAGGTTTTTAATTTCTTAAAAATTTCTTCACATTTTAGGTTCCAATCAAATTTCTTGCCTTTCTTTTGCAAAGAAGTGATCGGATTAACTATTTTTGAAAAACCTTCAATAAATCTCCGGTAATAACCGGTAATTCCCATGAATGACCTAACATCTGTTACGTCTTTTGGAACCGGCCAATCTTCGATTGCCCAAATCTTTTCAGGATCAACTGAAATCCATTCCTTAGTCACTACGTGACCTAAGTACTAGATTTCATCCTTAAAGAAATCACACTTGCTGAATTTCGCAAAGAGCTGTTGCTCTAGCAGCTCTTGTAAAACTATCCGTAAGTGTTCCTTATGTTCCGCTTCATTTTTAGAATAGATTAAGATATCATCGATAAACACGACAACAAATTTATCTAAGTATTTATGCATTATATTATTCATTAAACACATAAAGACAGCTGGGGCGTTGGTAAGCCCAAATGGAATTACGACAAATTCGTAATGTCCATACCTCGTTCTGAAGGTTGTCTTGAAAATGTCCTCATCTTTAATTCTTACTTGATGATATCCTAATCTCAGGTCTATCTTCGAGAACACCGTAGCTCCACGTAGCTGATCAAACAGATCATCTATGCGGGGCAACGAATATCTGTTTTTAATAGTCATCTTATTTAGTTGACGGTAATCTATTCATAATCGCATAGTTCCGTCTTTCTTTTTGACAAAGATGACCGGTGCTCCCCAGGGGGACACACTAGGTCGAATGTACTTCTTATCTATTAATTATTTTAACTGTGATTTTAGCTCATTAAGTTCTAAAATATTCATACGATACAGAGCTTTCGAGCTAGGTACAACACCTGGTACTAGCTCAATAGTGAAATCCAGTTCCCTCCTTGGAGGTAATCCTAGAATTTCATCTGGAAAAACATCAGTAAATTCGTTTAAAACAGGAATATCCTCTATTTTTAACTTATCTTTTTCAAATTTACTAGCCTCATCTGTAATAGTTACAGCATAGGATTTGCACCCTTTTCTAACTGCTCTTTTAAGTTGTAAGGCAGAAATCTGCCTGATTACAGTTTTCCCAGGAATACCCTTAACTGTTACTGGTTGTTCATTACTATTTACGCACCTAAAGGTTTTATCGTAACAGTTTAAGACTACCTTATGCTATTCTAACCAATCCACGTCAATCAGTAAATCATACGAGCTGAGTGGCAAAACATTAAGCTTAACTGTAGTTTTAAAATCATCCAAAGTTAAAGCACGTTCTTTCACATAACAGGTTACTTTCCTTTTTTCCCCAGTGGCTAATTGAACTAACCAAGAACTATCAAACTTTTCAACAGACAATTTACACTTTTCCACAATCTGAGGTGCAATGTAACTGAGACTAGCTCCTGGATCAATTAAAATGGTTACAGGAGTTTGGTTAACCATACCTTCTACTTCCACCATGGAAGTCTGATAATCAGCTTGGAGGTTCTCCAACGCTGCATTTATTTTGGGCATAGTCCTTGCAAATTCTCCAACGGTCATTTCATCTTGCACAGTGTGAATATTTTTGATTGAATTTTTCTAGTTTGGGCAAACCGAGGCATAGTGCGGGCCATTGCATTCCCAGCACTTAACAGGCTCCTTTCGTTCAAAACCCTTAGTGAAATTTCCATGATTGTTTGCAGTTTCCTTGCCCTTGAAGTTATTGGAATTATGGGAAACACCATTTCTATTCCCCTGGGAATTCTTACTGTTAGAATAATTTATGTTCTTATTATTCTTGAAATTCTTCTGGGGTACAAATTCTTTCTTTTTAAACTCAGACTGATTACTGTTCTTTTTAGCCTTCTAGTTGGCTATACCTTATTTCTTCTTGTTCTGCTCAAAACAAAAATTTGCCTTCCTCATGGCTTCTTCTAGAGTCTTCAGGTTATCATACTCAATTCTATCCTTGATGTGATATGGTAGACAACTGAGAAACCGCTGCACTTTTGGTTTCTTGTCTACTAAGTAAGGTACATACCTCAGCAAGCTTAAGAATTTACTGTTTAAATCCTTCATAGTCATGGAACCTAACTTCAATTCGTAAAATTCTTTAGCTCTTTCTTCATAATATTGTTCGGACATAAATTTATTCTTGAAGTACCTTTTAAAAGTACTCTAGTTAACTTCTTTTTCCTTGATACCCTTAACTCTCTTCAGATCTTGCCACCATATGTCTTCTTTTCCAGAGAGATTATAGATTGCCATTCTTGCCTTCAGCTGATTTGAATAGTTGTATATCTTAAAATACTTCCTCATCCCAGATAACCAGGACTCTGCTTCTTCCCCTTTTTCAGTCTCTCTGTTGAAAGTTGGGGGCTTTATCTTTTTAAACTCCCCAGAAATCTCTTCATATGGTCTGTACTTCTTCTTTCTGTCATACAACTCAGCCTCACTACTGTCACTAGTAGTGTGATAGCTTTGTTGTTCTATGAACCCTTCAGATGATGAACTGCTTTCAGCGTTTTCCAGCTTCATCTTTTTAGATCTTTTCTGATGGCTAGCTTCCTCAAATTCAGATCTCTTGCTCCTCCCTTCAGTCTGAAATTTTTCCATCAAAATCTGGTTCAACTCCTCCCGAGTCTTCAAAATCCTTTCATTGTCCTTCTGACTGATTCCATTTCAGTCTTCAAATCCTTTATAGTCTACATCATCTCTGAAGAGTGTGTAGTTACCTCTTCTAAGATAGGTTCTCTGGACATTTGTCTTGTCTCGGTGTTTGGAGACTCCTCCTCAGCATATTCTCCTAGCTTCTCCATACCTGCCTGTTAGATTCAGAAAAAGAAAATTTCTGTTCTTTACATAAAACAAAATATAGGTTAGTACATTATTTTACTGTTCTATGGAAACTAGTTGGGCCGCATCATGGCCTAGTATTTGAACCATGCTCTGATACCACATGTCAAAACCCCAAATTTTGTGAAAAATTTAAAATTTTTAAATTTGCATATCATTAACGTAAATGCAGTTTAACTAATCATTTAATTAGTCATAAATTATCACATTCCTTAACTGAAATTTTCTGTTGGTTATGTTTAGCACTAGAACAGTTCTTTTCAGTTTACTGACTTTGTTTTCTTTTCGTCCACAAGGTGAGACTATCATGCAAAACTAGGCTTACTTAGATTTCGAGCTAATGCAGAAAGTTTCCTGTTATTACAAGGCTACAGGTGAGAGATTGTGGTGCTGCTCTAAGCAATTCTAAAGTATTTAATACAAGTTTGTCGTAAGAGAAAAATCCTAGTAAGAAAGTAAGAGTTAAACCATTTCAACGATTGTTAAGGTATACTCAACTGGCTCTTTTCTAGCAGAAGTAATTTATGTTCAAGTGTTGATTATGGAACTTCTCCATTTCTATTACAATTGTAATTTATAAAAAGTATCTTACTCACTCTTTAAATTAGAGCAAGAGAGGCAGAGTTATAAAATCTATAGTATGGATTCATTTGTAAAGAATTACATTACATAGTCAAGTGAAATCTGATAAGGGGTTTTATGTATTACTGTGAAGGTGTGGCCTATCTTTTCCAAGTCCTAACTTATTATTAAGGATATTACTTTAAGTAAGCATCGTCACCACATAGTAATTACTACTCTCTTTTCTTTTTGTAACTTTGTATTACATGTTACTATTTTAATCTCTGTAAATAAATCATTTAAGTATTTATGAGTAAAAAGGACCTATGCCATGGCCTTCTACTTTAATGTCCTCCTTTATGATCTTCTAAACTATACTATCAATTAAAGGAAGTTAGCTTATAAAAGCTAAAAATCATTTAATGACTCTATAATACTTATCATAACCTTTGAGCTTGAATTTAGACAAAAAGACTATTTGTTCCAAAAGTGATTTTTACACTAGTGATAAAGTTGTTATTTAAATGCAAGGGATGGTCTTAAGGTCAAGAGTAAAACCATAATTATGACCAATTTATCACCTAACTTGAATTATTATAATTCTTTGGTCTTTATACCATTATCCCCTATACTTCATTTATGAACTATGGCACTATATAATATAAAGAATTTTTTTTTTATATAAGAACAACGCCAAGGTAAATTATTATTTCCCTTTGTTCTTACATATTATTAAATAACATTACATCCCTCCATATGTATATGTGCTAGGATAAACAATGGTTAAGGTTCCATATTAAGGAATACTTTTCAAAACACCAAACTTTATATGTTGTGGAGTCGTCATAAGGTTTATCATGATTTCGATGATTATCAAATTTAAGGGTTGAAAATAATGAATAAATTATCATTTGCATGCAACGTAAGGGTTGATGGATCTCACACAAGGACTATGGATAACCTTTGACTAAAAAGAATGATTGGGATTCATTCTTCCAGCGAGGTGTTGGTTATAACTATACACAAAAACCCACTGCTCGTTAAAATATTTATTGGCTATCATGGCATTACCATAGCCATGTGCTGCGTGGTTATAAGAGCTATTTGGTAAACCCTAAACTTCATTACCTCCTTCTCCTTCGGCTCTTGTCGCTTCGTGATGGTGCTGGTGCACCCCTGTGTTGCCTCTCCTCTGCAACGGTATCCTCCATCTTTTTCTCTTGTTGTGGCTCATTACCTACCTCTTAGTAGAGTCGTTCCCTACGTTGCTGTTGATATTCAGTTGGCCGTTCATCCCTGATGCTTTCCTCTGCCATACTAGAATGAACCAAACCCTTGTCTGTGATAATTGCCTCCCTCCATGAGGTTCGATGGTTTAACCTGCTGTATTTGCAATTTGTGCATGGATATGAGTTAATCTTCCTTTCCCTCCTTGCAGTAGGGTTACCTCCTTGTGTTGATGGTCGTGAAGCTGTTACTAGTGGTCGTGACTGCTCGAAAAGACCATGTATGAATAATAAACATTTTTCTTTGCTTTGACTGTTCGTTCTTAACCTTAAGCTTTTATTTCAGGTTACAGAGTTCTAATGATAAGGTTTTTCCTTTGTGATTAGAGGTTCTTTGCTCTCCATCGTGTGCGGCCTTTGGTATAAAGATTTGGGCAGCAGTTGCAAGTCCTGGTAAGCCTGGTTACACCATGGCTCCTTCTCCTTGTGGGGTTCCTTTGGAACTTTCGAGGGTTGGCATAATGAAGCATGAACCCTTACAGCTTCAGTTTTATCTTGTTATACTGTTGGTCACTTGGATTAGTAGAAGAAACCCCTACACTGTGCGAGGGTGTTCCGACTTAGGCCAAGGTTGTAAATATTAGTTTCCTTTTTGTGATTTAAGTGCTGTATAAAGGAACTGGGCTGTAAGCCTGTCTGTTAAAGAGGTTACGACCTCGACTTCTTGTATTTACTGTAATTTTTGAATATACAGGGTTTTCACCCTAAGTCTATAATATAAGATATTATACTGTTCTTCTTTTCCGTAACTCTTGGTTTGTATTACCGCATACATTTTTAAATCACGAACTGTGTAAAGATAATTAAGGTACAGTCTTATGATAGCCTTATATCGTTGATTTATAATACGGCTGTAAGTAAAATATTGTCTTTTCTTCACAGTTGTTGTGTTACTTGCATAAATTGGATTTATAGGGTTAAACCCTATTTTGACAGTAAGAGAATAAGTACAGCCTCTTCTTCTAAAATTCTTTGTTAAATTGTAAAGCTCCTTTTGTAACTATTGGGTTATTAATTAAGCATTACAATTAGGGTTAAGCTCGATAGTCGAGCATTCTGCCATACTGCTATTACTTACTACTATTTATGCACTTGGTTATTTTCTATAGGTACTTTCTTTTATGAAGTTATTAACAGGGTTTCTGTACCTGAGTTATACATTGATTTAGTTGTTATGGATAAATTGTTAAGTGATATATAGGGTTTATACCCTTCAGTTATATAGGTTCTTTATATTTTGTTTTAATTTATTTTAATGATGTTTATAGGTAATGTCAAGTTACCTTGTAGTATAAAAAGTATATTTAGCTCAGGATTGTAATTAAAACAATAAGGACATTACCTTTAGTTTTAAATAATAATATTTCTATATAACATAAAAAGTATATTATTATTATAAAATAACGATAATACTTATTATTATAAAATAACGATCTTATTTTTATTGAGAGTATTAGAATCTCCATATGTTTATCCTTTGTTTATTTTATAGCACATAAAAAGATAGTACTCTGCTGTTTATTTCCTATACTATTATGCAGTTACTTTATAGAGTTCTGTTAATATTTAGTTTGTCTGTGGAGTTAGGATATTTATAAAAGAATCAAATAACACTTCTTATGATCTATCTTGTATAATTATATATAATAGCATGCACTTATAATTTATAAAAGATAAATTAACAATTCTAGATAATGTTAGAGATTAGTCTAATAAGAAGAAAGAAAAATGAAAATGATTACACTACGACACTACATAAAATCTAAACCAGTTTGCTTTGATTATATAACTAAATACACAGTTAATTACTTCTGCTTTCAATATTGTTACTTGGACATAACCAGTTAAATAATTTTAAACTAGAAGGAAAAAGTTGTAAGGTTTAAACAGTAGAATAACCTAGTTTAACCTTACTCTAGTGTGACTATTATATTCTTCTATTTGTTTTGATGATAAAACTACTGAAAGTAAATATTGTTCAAAGAAAGAGTTTTATTTATAAACTCATACAAGTATCAGTGAAATATCTTACTGAAATAAATAAAGAAACAATCTACTACTCCACATTATCATCATACCATCTTTGTCATAATTTTACCCCTGTGTGGAGTACGGTCTGGTAAAAACCCAGATGAGGAAAAACACAGTGGGTTCTTATTTTTCATCAAAAATTCTATTACTAATAGACTAACCAACTAAGTCTTTTTATCCTAAACTACAAACATAACATTCAACATTTCTCAGTTTATTAAAACACAGACAGTTAAGTGACAGAACCTGTTGAACTTGGACAACAACGGCAATGGGAGGCCGTTCCTCCCTACCAACTCCTGGAGATCGCTCAAACAACGACTCCTCAAGACCCCCGAGCTTGCTCTGGTCTCCCTGGATGGAACTAGGTGCAGCAATAGTCAGATACCAGTCTTCAAAATCAGTATTAATCCATAACTTATTAGTAGTTCTCCCAGCTAACAAGCTGTAATAACCAAGTTACTGCAACATTACTCTCAGAACAACTTCCTTACTATTTTTCCCCCTTTCCTCAATGAATTTTCTGAATATCATTCACCTGAATGAATTATCTCTGGAAAATATCTGAGCAGCCTCAGCTCTCTTCATTGAGTACTTTTAAAAGATTGCCTAGGTCTTTTTTGGGTTAGTTGTCATTTAATGAGCCACCTGCTCTGATTCCACTTTCTTGGGGGATCATGACCCCAAATGTAGGGAAGTTGCCACCTGCAACATAGGAAGTGTTTGAGGATGCTGCCACTTGTCTTTTTTCTCTCCACCTAGTTCCATCCACCAGTTTGACCAGTAACCTCTTTTTAACAGCTCTCCCATGTTGTTGTCTCCACAATTTATTTATTAATAATAAAATATTCTGAATTACATTCCATTTCTGTTGACTCTGCTGAGTCATCAGTTCCTACTTAAAATTTAATTTAGCATAATGTCTCAGGAATATAATTAAAAAAATTAACATTATTTTACAAAATTGGGGTATGTGACAGGAGCACATTATGATTTGAATAAGACATGAAATGTGAGAATTCATAGACATTGGAATGGTGATCAACAATTCCTTATGCAATGATTTCCTAGAAGAGATCTCGACAATCTCAACACTATAAGCTGTAAAAATTACTTTCTTTGCAACTCCTATATTAGTAAATTGATGGAATGAAAGAAGGTTAGCTATGAAGGAGGGAACATAAAACACATCTTGGAATAATCCATTGTCCAACTTGATTCTTCCTATTCCTTGGGAGGGAACTTTTAAATCATCTCCCATAGGATGGAGGGACCAAAACTAGGTTCGAATTCAGAGAAGAGTTCTTTGGATGCAAACATGTGTCTTGTGGCACCAAAATCTATGATGAATGACGATGCATTCAAAGTGTCATCCATGAGAGCAGGGTATCTCTCCTTGTCTTCCAACTTAGAAACAACTTCTTTCATCTTGACACCTTTAGGTATTGGAAGGTTGTTTTTCTCTAGAAGTTGAGCCACAAGGTCAATTTTATTCTTCATGCAAGCACTTTCTTTTATGATGAGATGTTTTTATAATGACATGTGTGAGAATACGATGCCTTACTATTCATCATGTTGAGATGACAATGATGTTGTGTTCTCATGTTGACTTGTGAAAGATAGCATGTTGATTTCATTTTATGAGATGATGATGTTCTGATTATATCTAAAGCATTGATTTCATTTTGTGACGTAGCGATCAATACAAAATCTTCCTATTCATTAAGATAGTTAGTTGATTCAATGTTCTTATGGGATTGCATACCTATGTAATAGAATAGCTAGTAGTAACACCTAGTCAGATGGGAACAAACGCAATCAATATACCCTTATTAGTGGTTCCTTTTTCCTTGTATAATGAGACACATAACATGACCATCATGAGGAGGATAGAGTGCATGATATTGGAGCTATGATGTTGAAGTCCAAAAGAAGGTTGAGAGTTGTATTCGTCGATGGAGTTGTGTGGTTGGACTTCAATGTCCCGGGGATGAGTAGTTGGTAAGCGTTCAAGAGGATGTTTAGGTCAATGTTTTGAGATTCCTAGGGTACATTATTAGTGTACTAGACTACATTCCTTCTTGGATAGATGAGTCCTAAAGTATTGGGGCTCCGATTAGGTTGATAGATTTTAAGATTAATGTTGAGAGGTAGGAAGATGACTAGAGTTGTACTTAAACTTCTCGATGGTTGTGATGTGGAATTTCAATGCTTGTTGTGATTACTTGGGTGGCTCTTATACTAGTTGCAATAGAGGGTTGTGTTGTAAAAGTGGGTCCAGAAGCTCCTTGAAGGAGGGGAGTATGTAATGCCATGTATATTGAATTAATCCTATACTTTGATGATAAAAATAAATAAGTTATTTTAAAAGTAATTATGATAAATAATAATAATAAAGATAATAATAATAATGGTAATATAATATTGATGAGAATAATAATAGCGAAACAACAAATTAACTAATTTATTATAAAATAAAAAAGTTAAAATGAAAGAAATTGCTAAAAAAAAAAAAGTAAAAAGGGAAAAGTAAATAAAACAAAAGATGACTAAAAGTGACATGACTAAATATACCATTAATTAGTTTATCAGATGGATATGAAGAATAACTATTTAAGTGAGAGAAATAAAATGATATGAAGAATATCTATTTAAGTGAGGGAAAGGAAATGATATGAAGAATAACTATTTAAGTGAGGGAAAGGAAATGGTGACTGAATGGATGGATACAAAGAAGAACTATTTAAGTGAGAGAAATAAAATGATGAAGGAATTTTTTCATTGGAGTAAATTTTAGTTTTTAAAAGTTCTTAGACCTTGAAATCATGAAGAAGAAAGATAAAAAGATCATAATTTTTAATATAGTTATAATGATGTTTAGAAATATCCATGCTCATGTGTCCTTCAAGTAGATTTATAAATTTGGAGCTTTACATTATAGTTTTAAAATTGACACAATAATTCTCTCTCATGCCATTAATTTAAAAAATAAAATAAAATAAAATAGAAAGTTTATAAATTATTTAATTTTTTTTAAATAATGAATATACTTATCCAGAGCTTATCTCAATTGGTGATTCTCTCCATAAAATAAGAAAGGAGCCGAGTCAATAGTCAACACTTGACTCTGCCAATTGATATAAGAAATCAACAATCCATACTTATATTAACTAATTTAAGATTTTAAAAAGATTTTTACTTATTTAAAATTAAAAAAAAAACCATTTTTAAAGTTCCATAAAATCCACCCCTTTAAAAAAAATATACACCTATTTATGATTCACATATTTATGATTGACATGGAAGTCCATAATCCATTAGAATCCATTAAAGGTGGGTCATATAATCAATTTGACATGGGCTTATGTTTATGAGAATACTGGTTTTCAATATCAGCTTATTTAAGATGGAGCAAAGGACATAAGTCTAATTGTATTATGAAGATGAAGTAGATTAGGAACATTGTTTGTTTACCAATGCAATAAAGAAAGGAGAACATTGTTTCAGGTTGATTGGAGGTTGAGAAAAAAAACATGAATACAAACTTTAGCTTTATTTCTCAAGCGTGCCAGGTGTAATTAAAACCCTAGTACTCCTCAGCTGTAATTAAAACCCTAGTACTCCTCAAGAGTGCTAGCAGTAAGTAAAACCCTAAAAGAGAATGAAGAGACTAGACTAAATTTGTCACAATTGCAAATTACATTTAGCTCAGACCCTCCACTGACCTTAAAAGCAATGTAATATTTTCAATTAAAAAATGAAATATTATCCATGTTTTACATTTGAAAAGAGAAGTGAATCGCTGTAATTGCATTTGAATTGGCATCATCGTCTGTAATTGCATTTGGAAATTTCCCATCCCCATCTGTATAAAGATTCTTCCCTGCCATGGACTCTTCTTCATGCCTGCCCCAGCAGTGTCTTTCTCTTTCTGTGGAGTCGAGTAACAATTCCACTTATTTCTCTAGGCATTGATAGCCAAAACCGAGCCGACTAAACTTGGGTTTAGGGCTCAGTCAATATTCAAATTTCAAATTTTCACTTTTTCCTTTCACGACGACCACTTTTCTTTTTCACGAGTCGAGTGAAACTTGTCTATGTCCGACTTAGACAAATTTAAAAATTTTAGTCGGTCCTTCACTCGACCAAAATTACTTCGACTTACTTCTCCGGCCGATTTTTACCTCGACCACTTTTACTCTGACCAAGTCGGCTCTCTGACCTAAGTTGGACCTTCGACTAAGTCGGCTTCTTCAGTCGGCTGACTCACAGACCACTCTAGTCGGCTCACTTTGGTCGAAATATGCAGAATATGTTTCTTAGTCTAAAGACTTAAGAAATTACAAATTTTTTTCACCTGTGAGTAAAATGAAGTAAGATAGACACATTTACAAATCAAAATAACTTATGAGAAACATATGCCCAAATATGTAGGAAGACTTGAGTCGACCAATGTGCCATAAAACCTGGAACTTTCACGCAGTGAGATTTTTATGGGTTCTTGTTCTTTTACCTATTAGTAACTGTAAAAGACATTTACAGAAGTAAATCTGGAAATATATGCAGCCAAATAATCATGCATTCAACCACAAACTATTTCATATATTAACTATGCTAAAATAACAAAGTACTGCAAACTTGTCGGTTACAAAATGGTTGGTCCAGACTTGTCCGACTAGACTCGTTGGTCTACAGAGATTCAGCTCGTCGACTAAATCACATGCACAGAAGCTTGAGCTTCGACTTATATTTCTCACTCTGAGTTCCTCTGCTCTGTGTTCTTGTGTTCTCTACTGATTTACAAAATGCTTCTTCTATTTATAGACAATTTGAAAATTGCTATAGCATGGGTCGACTGACTTGCCATTGAAGACTGTAATAACTATCTACCTAACAACTTAGCTTCAGAAATAAATTTGACTGGACTACAGAACCGAATTGTGGACTTTCCCTTCTTGTCAGACTGACAGACAAGATCTTGACTCGTACGGACTCTGACAAAGTCGGCTGAGAGTCAAGTACAGATCTGCGAGTAATTACGTTTTTCCAACACTCCCCCTTAATTATAAGCAGATGGGGTTTTTTTAAAAACAAACAAAAAATTACAAAATGTCTCAGAGCTTAGACATGCTCTGTTTATGACAGAGTTCACTGTGGAGAACTTGTCATTCCAAGATAACTACACAGATACTGGAATGTGTCATTTGCCAATGGCTTTGTGAAGATGTTGGCCAGTTGGTCTTCAGACCTGCAAAATTCCAAACAAATTTCCTTGTCGTTTACCAACTCTCTTATAAAATGAAACCTTGTGTCGATGTGCTTGGTTCTCTTGTGAAACACATGATTCTTTGATAATGCTATGGCTGAATTATTGTCACAGAAAATTGTTGTCGGTTATTGATGGTTCTGTGACAAGTATTTTAAGACTCTCCTCATCCAGACAACTTGACATGCAGCACTTGTTGCTGCAACATACTCTGCTTCAACTGAAGATAGAGTTACTATGGGCTATTTCTTTGAATCCCATGAAACAACACCTGTACCAAAATGAAATGTGTACCTAGATGTGCTTTTCCTATCATCTATGCTACCTCCATTGTCACTTTCAGTGTAACCAATGAGTTTAAAATTTTCTGAGGTTGAATACATAATACCAAGATCTTTTGTGCCACTTACATACCTCAGAATTCTTTTACCTGCTTGCCAATGTGAGTCTTTTGGTGACTCCATGAACCTTGAGATCAGACTTACTCCATACATAATGTCTGGTCTTGTTGCTGTCAAATACATAAGGCTGCCAACAAGCCTTTTGAACAGCGTAGGATTTACAGTGGATCCTTCATCATCCTTGCTCAATTTTAAACCTGTTATTACTAGTGTTGGGGCTGTCTTGAAGTTAGAAATGTTAAACCTTTTTAAAACTTCACTTGCATACTTAGACTGTGATATAAAGATACCACTTTCAGAATGCTGAACTTCAATGCCCAGAAAAAACTTCATAAGCCCCAGACCAGTCATTTCAAATTCACTTTCCATGACTGTTTTAAAATCTGCTATGCCATAATCACCAGTAAATATTAAATCATCTACATACAGGAAGACAATTAACATCTTACCTTGCTCATCGACTTTGGTGTACAAATTCGGTTCACTTTCACTTCTGTGAAATCCATTTTCAATGAGATAGGAATCAATACAACTGTACCAAGCTCTAGGAGCTTGCTTCAAACCATAGAGTGCCCTTTTCAGCCTGTACACTTTGTGCTCTTGACCTGGAACTTCATACCCTTATGGTTGTTCCACATATACTTCTTCTTCTAGATATCCATTTAAGAATTCCGACTTGACATCCATTTGATGAACTTTCCATTTGTTTTGTCCAGCAATGGCCAAAACTATTCTGACTGTATCCATGCGTGCAACAGGTGCAAACATTTCATTAAAGTCGATGCCGGGTTGCTGTGTGAACCCTCTTGCTACCATTCTTTCCTTGTGCTTTTGCACATTCCCATCAGCATCTTGCTTTGTCTTATAAATCCATTTGACACTGATTACATCCTTGTCTTTTGGTACATCGACCAGTTCCCATGTCTGGTTCTTCTCAATGCATTCTATTTCTTCATCCATGGCTTGTGCCCATACTTCTTCTTCAACAGCTTCTTCAAACGTTAGTGGATCATATATAGGGGAAAATAATGCAAAGAGAGAGAATGAATTAGGTGTACCAGCTTCATATATCTCCCGCAGACTTCTTGTCTTCACCGGTTCTGTCGATGTCGACCTCGACGAAATGCTTGATGGAGTCTGCTGTCCCCTTGGTGTACTTGTCGGTGTAGCTTGAGCTGCTACTTGTGTTGATGGTCCTTGTTTTGAACCATGTCTTGGTGTCATGGGAGTTGACGGTGCTCCGACCAGTTGACTTACATGTGGTATTTGAACCACTTCCTCTTCCATATCATCATTGTTGATGTTCGACACAATCTTGACATTTGTGTTGACGGTTCCATCCCATGATTCGTTCTCAACGAATTGAACATCCCGACTGATTATGACTTTATTTGTGATAGGTTCATATAGCTTGTATGCTTTTGTGTATTTTGAATAGCCGACAAAAATACATTTCTGTCCCTTCTTGTCTAGCTTCTTTCTCAACTCATCTGGAATATGAGCATATGCAACACAACCAAAAAATTTTAAATGGGAAACACTATGATTCATACCTATCCATGATTCTTGGGGAACTTTGTTCTTCACACTCTTTGTTGAACATCGGTTCATAATGTATACAGTAGTTGCGACTGCTTCACCCCAATACTCATTTGGCAAAAGCTTGGCTGCCAACATGCTGCGTGACATCTCCATGATGGTTCTGTTCTTTCTTTCAGCAATACCGTTCTGCTGAGGTGTATACCGTGCAGTGAAGTGTTTCTGTATGCCATGGGTCTTGCAAAAATTCAGAAATTCATTTGAAACATATTCACCTCCTTTGTCGGTCCTTAAAATCTTGATGTGATGACCACTCTGGTTCTCCGCGAGTGCTTTGAACTGCTGAAAATAACCAAATGCATCAGATTTATGTTTCAAGAAATATACCCATGTCTTTCTTGAGTAATCATCAATAAATGTTAGAAAATACTTGCAGGCACCAATGGATGATGTCTGCATTGGACCACAGATGTCAGAGTGCACAATTTCAAGTGGTGTGCATGCTCTATAGGAGTTTCCAACTGGAAATGTCTCTTTGTGCTGCTTGCCAAAAATGCAACCTTCACAAACCCTCTCTGGTCTGTCGATCAGTGGTAATCCCTTCACCATATTCTTTGTGTGCAGTAGTTTCAGCCCACCAAAATTCAGATGTCCAAATCTGAAATGCCACAACCAGGATTCATCCTAAACTTCTGTCTAAAATGCAGCTTGCAAATTAGCACTGCAATTTTCTCTCTTGTCGAGGATCTTGATTGTTTCTTCACTTTCTGCCTTGAATGCAGCTCCTGTCTTTGTCTTCCCTTTTATGTTGGGAACTATTCTCAATGGAAACAAGCAGTTGCTTTTCATTTGCACTTTTTCTATTAGCTGGTCGCTTGGACGCTTGTCTTTGATCACACAGTGTTCATCTTCCATGTAGACTTTGTATCCTTTTTGTAACAACTGTCCAACACTTAACAGATTATGTTTCAGACCTTCGACATGATAGATATCAGGGATATACTTAATCTCCCCCTGTTTGGTTAGAATATCAACAGTGCCTTTTCCTAAGACAGTAACTTGGACATTGTTTCCAAGTGTAACATCAGTTTTAACTGAAGTGTCTAGACTGGAAAACAGATTTAAATTACCAGTCATATGGTTGCTGCATCCTGAATCTAAGTACCATATGTCATGTGGACTTTCTTGAACAGCATTGCATTCAAGTGGAGATGTCGATGCCATTAACATTGCTCCTGTCGAGATGTTGGTGCTGGTCGACTGACTTGGGCTTTGTCTTCCTTGGTCATATTGCTTCTTCCTGCATTCATATGCATAATGACCAAACTTATTACAGTAATGACATTGAATTTTTGATTTATCAAACCTCTGGCCACTTGGATGACTTGGGTTCTGGTTATCTCCTCTACCACCGACATTTGCAGGACTTCTGCCTCATCCTCCTCTTGAAGAATTTCTTCCTCTACCTCTGAAGTTGTTTCTCCCCCTGCCTCTACCACGGCTTATGGATGACTATACTGCAAATGCACCTTCCAATGATGTCTGTGATCTGTTGATTCTGTGTTCATGATTGATGAGTGAAGCTTGCAGCTCATCAATGGAGAATGTCGACATGTCTGTGTGTTCCTCTAAGGTCACAACCAAGTTCTCAAATCTTGGGGGGAGACTTCTAAGAATTTTTTCAACAACCCTTTGGTCAGATACGGTTTCTCCATGAGATTTCAGTTGGTTTATCAACCCAACAACTCTGGTGTAGAATGTGTCTACATTCTCTGAATCGTTCATGCACATAGATTCAAAGTCTTTTCTCAGAATCTGCAGCTTGGATGTCTTTACCTTAGTTAAACCTTGATAGGAAGTCTCCAATGTATCCCATGCTTGCTTGGCATTAGTCGATGCTGCTATCCTTGGGAGTATGCTCTCATGCATAGCTTGATGTATGAAAAACAGAGCTTTTCCATCTTTCTTCCTCTGTTCTCTCAAGACATCTTTCTCAGCCTGTGAGAGATTGTTATATACTGTCATGTCTGCTGGTTCTGCATAACCATGTTGGACTATCTCCCAGACATCTTGACCTCTGAATAAAGCCTTCATTGTTAAAGCCCAATATTCATAATTCTTTCCTGTAAAACTTGGAGGTTGCAATGAACCAGAAGTGGAAGCCATTTTTAATTTTTAATTAACTTTCCTTAGAAAATTAATTTTCCACTTTTTAAGACAAGATTTCTTTCCTAAAATCTTGGGCTGATATAAACTTTGCTCTGATATAACCTTGCTCTGATACCAGATAGCCAAAACCGAGCCGACTAAACTTGGGTTTAGGGCTCAGTCAATATTCAAATTTCAAATTTTCACTTTTCCCTTTCATGCCGACCACTTTTCTTTTTCACGAGTCGGGCGAAACTTGTCTATGTCCAACTTAGACAAATTTACAAATTTTAGTCGGTCCTTCACTCGACCAAAATTACTTCGACTTACTTGTTTGACCGATTTTTACCTCGACCACTTTTACTCTGACCAATTCGGCTCTCCGACCTAGGTTGGACCTTCGACTAAGTCGGCTGCTTCAGTCGGCTGACTCACCGACCACTCTAGTCAGCTCACTTTGGTCGAAATATGCAGAATATGTTTCTTAGTCTAAAGACTTAAGAAATTACAAATATTTTTCACCTGTGAGTAAAATGAAGTAAAATAGACACATTTACAAATCAAAATAACTTATGAGAAACATATGCCCAAATATGTAGGAAGACTTGAGTCGACCAATGTGCCGTAAAACCTGGAACTTTCACGCAGTGAGATTTTTATGGGTTCTTGTTCTTTTACCTATCAGTAACTGTAAAAGACATTTACAGAAGTAAATTTGGAAATATATGCGGCCAAATAATCATGCATTCAACCACAAACTATTTCATATATTAACTATGCTGAAATAACAAAGTACTACAAACTTGTCGGTTACAAAATGGTCGGTCCAGACTTGTCCGACCAGACTCGTCGGTCTACAGAGCTTCAGCTCGTCGACTAAATCGCATGCACAGAAGCTTGAGCTTCGACTTCTCTTTCTCACCTTGAGTTCCTCTGCTTTGTGTTCTTGTGTTCTCTACTGATTTACAAAATGCTTCTTCTATTAATAGACAATTTGAAAATTGCTACAGCATGGGTCGACTGACTTGCCATTGAAGACTGTAATAACTATCTACCTAACAACTTAGCTTCAGAAATAAATTCGACTGGACTACAGAACTGAATTGTGGACTTTCCCTTCTTGTCAGACTGACAGACAAGATCTCGACTCGTACGGACTCTGACAAAGTCGGCTGAGAATCAAGTACAGATCTGTGAGTAATTACGTTTTTCCAACAGGAATTACAATGATTCGAAGTCTATCAGCAGAAACATATAATTTCTTGTTCTGTTTTCATTAGCTCAGAGATATTCAATCGCACGTATTGTGACTAAGCTGAAAACCATGGAGGACATAGGAAGATTCCTGCACTTCATAGCATTGATCGTGGCAATAGCAAGAAGCGTTCATGCAATGTATTCCAAAGAAGCTGCCGGAGAACTCCACTCATACATTGTTCATATGGACCCGACGAAGGTTGAAATCCCCGAGTCTATGAATCCCGCAACCTGGTATGCATCTTTCATTCGTGATGCAGTTGAGAAAACAAGAGCATTAAATGCCAAATAATTAACAGAATCGAGTGTACAAGAAACTCATCGGCCATTGCGAGGTCGATAAGGCATTTAAGGCCTCGAACTGCAACAAGAAACTCATCGGCGTCGGGTTCTTACACAAAGGATTCGAGGCCAACGGTGGATATATAAATGAAACGGTCGAATATAAATCCCCACGGGACTCGTCCGGGCACGGGACTCACACCGCCTCCACAGCGGCGGGCAACGTATGTTGGAAAAATGTAATTACTCGCAGATCTACATTTGATCTCCAGCCGACTCTATCAGAGTCTGTACAAGCCATGATCTTGTCTGTCAGTCTGACAAGAAGGAAAAGTCCACAAGTAGGCAGCGTAACTCAGTCGAATTTATTTCAGAAGTTAAGTTGTTAGGTAGATAGTTATTGCAGTTTTTAATGGAAAGTAAGTCGGCAAGTAAGTCGGCCCATGCTGTAGCAATATTTAGGTTGTCTATAAATAGAAGAAGAATTTTGTAATTTAGTTTACAGACAGAAAAAGAACAGGAACAAAGACACAAAGGAACTCCAGGTGAGAAAGAGAAGTCGAAGCTCAAGCTTATGTGCATTCGATTTAGCCGAAGAGCTGAAGCTCTGTAGACGGACGAGTTTGTAACAGACAAGTTTGTATTACTTTGTATTTCCGCATAGTTAATATATGAAATAGTTTGTGGTTGAATTCATGATTATTTAGCCGCTCATATTTCCAGATTTACTTCTGTAAATGACTTTTACAATTACTGATAAGTAAAAGAACAAGAACCCATAAAAATCTCACCACGTGAAAGTTCCAAGTTTTACCGCACTTTGTTCGATTCAAATCTTCCTACATATTTGGGCATATGTTTTGCATAAGTTATTTGGATTTGTAAAAGTAGGTATTTTACTTCATCTTACTTGCAGGTGAAAAGTATTTGTAATATTCTTAAGTCTTTAGACTAAGAATCATATTATGCAGAGTTCTATTGCAGGCCCCCTTGATCGCATCAACTTGACCGCCACATCAGCTTGATCGCAGATAAGTTGATCGCACCAAACTTGATCGCAGAAATCAACTTGGTCGTAGGTACCAACTTGATCGCAGGTATTAACTTGGTCGCACCAATCGGCTTGGTCGCAGTAAAAGGTTGGTCGCAGTAAAAAATGTGATCGCACTAAAAACAGGTCGGAGTTAAAAAGTGAAAATAATTTTTAAATATTGACTAAGCCCTAAACTCAAGTTTAGTCGGCTCAGTTTTGGCTATCTCGTATCAGAGCAAGGTTATATTAGAGCAAGGTTTATAATAGCCCAAGATTTTATGAAAGAAATCTTGTCTTAAAAAGTGGAAATTAATTTTCTACGGAAAGTTAATTAAAAAAATTAAAAATGGCTTCCACTTCTAGTTCATTACAACCTCCAAGTTTTACATGAAAGAATTATGAATATTGGTCTTTAACAATGAAGGATTTATTCAAGGGACAAGATGTCTGGGAGATAGTTCAGCATGGTTATGCAGAACCAGCAGATATGGCAGCATATAACAATCTCACACAGGCTGAGAAAGATGTCTTGAGAGAATAGAGGAAGAAAGATGGAAAATATCTGTTTTTCATACATCAAGCTATGCATGAGAGCATACTCCCAAGAATAGCAGCAAAGACTAATTCCAAGGAAGCATGGGATACATTGGAGACTGCCTATCAAGGTTTGAATAAGGTAAAGACATCCAAGCTGCAGATTCTGAGAAAAGATTTTGAATCTCTGTGCATGAAAGATTCAGACAATGTAGACACATTCTACACCAGAGTTGTTGGGTTGATAAACCAACTGAAATCTCATGGAGAACCCATATCAGACCAAAGGTTTGTTGAAAAAATTCTCAGAAGTCTTCCCCCAAGATTTGAAAACTTGGTTGTGACCTTAGAGGAACACACAGACATGTCAACATTTAGCATTGATGAGCTGCAAGCTTCACTCATCAATCATGAACACAGAATCAACAGATCACAGACATCATTGGAAGGTGCATTTGCAGCACAGTCATCCATAAGCCATGGTAGAGGCAGGGGGAGAAACAACTTCAGAGGCAAAGGAAGAAGTTCTTCAAGAGGAGGACGAGGCAGAAGTCCTGCAAATGTCGGTGGCAGAGGAGATAACTAGAACCCAAGTCAGCCAAGTGGCCAGAGGTTTGATAAATAAAAAATTCAATGTCATTACTGTAATAAGTTTGGTCATTATGCATATGAATGCAGGAAGAAGCAATATGACCAAGGAAGGAAAAGCCCAAGTCAGTCAACCAGCACCAACACTTCGACAGGTGCAATGTTAATGGCATCGACATCTCCACTTGAATGCAATGCTGTTCAAGAAAGTCCACATGACATATGGTACTTAGACTCAGGATGCAGCAACCATATGACTGGTAATTTAGATCTGTTTTCCAGTCTAGACACTTCAGTTAAAACTGATGTTACACTTGGAAACAATGTCCAAGTCACTGTCTTAGGAAAAGGCACTGTTGATATTCTAACCAAACAGGGGGAGAGTAAGTATATCCCTGATATCTATCATGTTGAAGGTCTGAAACATAATCTGTTAAGCATTGGACAGTTGTTACAAAAAGGCTACAGAGTCTACATGGAAGATGAACACTGTGTGATCAAAGACAAGCGTCCAAGCGATCAGTTGATAGCAAAAGTGCCAATGACAAGCAACCACTTGTTTCCATTAAGGATAGTTCCCAACATAAAAGGGAAGACAAAGAAAGGAGCCGCATTCAAGGCAGAAAGTGAAGAAACAGTGGAGATCCTCGACAAGAGAGAAAATTGCAGCGCTAATTTGCGAGCTGCATTTCAGACAGAAGTTTAGGATGAATCCTGGTTGTGGCATTTCAGATTTGGACATCTGAATTTTGGTGGGTTGAAGCTACTGCACACAAAGAATATGGTGAAGGGATTACCATTGATTGATAGACCAGAGAGGGTTTGTGAAGGCTGCATTTTTGGCAAGCAGCACAGAGAGACTTTTTCAGTCGAAAATTCCTATAGAGCACACACACCACTTGAAATTGTGTACTATGACATTTGTGGTCCAATGTAGACATCATCCATTGGTGACTGCACGTATTTTCTAACCTTTATTGATGATTACTCAAGAAAGACATGGGTATATTTCTTGAAGCACAAATCTGATGCATTTAGTTATTTTCAGTAGTTCAAGGCACTCGTGGAGAACCAGAGTGGACACCGCATCAAGATTTTAAGGACCGACGGAGGAGGTGAGTATGTTTCAAATTAATTTCTGAATTTTTGCAAGACCCATGGCATACAGAAACAATTCACTACACGATATACACCTCAGTAGAATGGTATTGCTGAAAGAAAGAACAGAACCATCATGGAGATGGCACGCAGCATGTTGGCAGCCAAGCATTTGCCAAATGAGTATTGGGGTGAAGCAGTCACAACTGTTGTATACATTAAGAACCGATGTCCGACAAAGAGTGTGAAGAACAAAGTTCCCCAAGAAGCATGGACAGGTATGAATCATAGTATCTCACATTTAAAAGTTTTTGGTTGTGTTGCATATGCTCATATTCTAGATGAGCTAAGAAGGAATCTAGACAAGAAGGGACAGAAATGTATTTTTGTCGGCTATTCAGAAGACACAAAAGCATACAAGTTGTATGACCCCGTCACAAGGAAAGTGATAATTAGTCGAGATGTTCAATTTGTTGAGAATGAATCATGGGAAGGAACCGTCGACACAAATGTCAAGATTGTGTCAAATATCGACAATGATGATATGGAAGAGGAAGTGGTTCAAATACCACATGTAAGTCAACCGGTAGGAGCACCATCGACTCCCATGACACCAAGACATGGTTCAGCACAAGGACCATCGACACAAGTAGCAGCTCAAGCTACACCTACAAGTACACCAAGAGGACATCATACTCCATCAAGCATTTCATCGAGGTCGACATCGACAGAATTGGTGAAGACAAGAAGTCTGCGAGAGATATATGAAGCTGGTACACCTAATTCATTCTCTCTGTTTGCATTATTTCCCCATATATATGATCCACTAACATTTGAAGAAGCTGTTGAAGAAGAAGTATGGGCACAAGCGATGGATGAAGAAATAGAATGCATTGAGAAAAACCAGACATGGGAACTGGTTGATGTACCAAAAGACAAGGATGTAATCAGTGTCAAATGGATTTATAAGACAAAGCAAGATGCTGATGGGAATGTGCAAAAGCACAAGGCAAGAATGGTAGCAAGAGGGTTCACACAGCAAACCGGCATCGACTTCAATGAAACGTTTGCACCTGTTGCACGCATGGATACAGTCAGAACAGTTTTGGCCATTGCTGCATAAAACAAATGGCAAGTTCATCAAATGGATGTCAAGTCGGCATTCTTAAATGGCTATCTAGAAGAGGAAGTATATGTGGAACAGCCACAAGGGTATGAAGTTCCAGGTCAAGAGAACAAAGTGTACAGGCTGAAAAAGGCATTATATGGTTTGAAGCAAGCTCCTAGAGCTTGGTACAGCTGTATTGATTCCTATCTCATTGAAAATGGATTTCACAGAAGTGAAAGTGAACTGAATTTGTACACCAAAGTCGATGAGCAAGGTAAGATGTTAATTGTCTTCCTGTACGTAGATGATTTAATATTTACTGGTGATTATGGCATAGCAGATTTTAAAACAGTCATGGAAAGTGAATTTGAAATGACTGATCTGGGGCTTATGAATTTTTTTCTGGGCATTGAAGTTCAGCAGTCTGAAAGTGGTATCTTTATATCACATTCTAAGTATGCAAGTGAAGTTTTAAAAAGGTTTAACATGTCTAACTGCAAGACAGCCCCAACACCAGTGATAACAGGTTTAAAACTGAGCAAGGATGATGAAGGATCCACTGTAGATCCTACGCTGTTCAAAAGGCTTGTTGGTAGCCTTATGTATTTGACAGCAACAAGACCAGACATTATGTATGGTGTAAGTCTGATCTCAAGATTCATGGAGTCACCAAAAGACTCACATTGGCAAGTAGGTAAAAGAATTCTGAGGTATGTAAGTGGCACAAAAGACCTTGGTATTATGTACTCAACCTCAGAAAATTTTAAACTCATTGGTTACACTGACAGTGACAATGGAGGCAGCATAGATGACAGGAAAAGCACATCTGGATACACATTTCATTTTGGTACAGGTGTTGTTTCATGGGCTTGAAAGAAATATCCCATAGTAACTCTATCTTCAGCTGAAGCAGAATATGTTGCAGCAACAAGTGCTGCATGTCAAGATGTCTGGATGAGAAGAGTCTTAAAATACTTGTCACAGAACCATCAAGAACTGACAACAATCTTCTGTGACAACAATCTTCTGTGACAACAATTCAGCCATAGCATTATCAAAGAATCATGTGTTTCACAAGAGAACCAAGCACATTGACACAAGGTTTCATTTTATAAGAGAGTTGGTGAACGACAAGGAAATTTGTTTGGAATTTTGCAGGTCTGAAGACCAACTTGCCGACATCTTCACAAAGCCTTTGGCAAAGGACACATTCCAGTATATACGTAGTTATCTTGGAATGACAAGTTCTCCACAGTGAAATCTGTCATAAACAAAGCATGTCTAAGCTCTGAAACATTTTGTAAGTTTTGTTTTAAAAATCCCCATCTGCTTATAATTTAGGGGGAGTGTTGGAAAAATGCAATTACTTGCAGATCTGCATTTGATCTCCATCCGACTCTGTCAGAGTCTATACAAGCCACGATCTTGTCTGTCATTCTGACAAGAAGGAAAAGTCCACAAGTAGGCAGCATAACTCAGTCGAATTTATTTTAGAAGTTAAGTTGTTAGGTAGATAGTTATTGCAGTTTTTAATGGAAATTAAGTCGGCAAGTAAGTCGGCCCATGCTGTAGTAATCTTTAGGTTGTCTATAAATAGAAGAAGCATTTTGTAATTTAGTTTACAGACAGAAAAAGAACAGGAACACAGACACAAAGGAACTCCGGGTGAGAAAGAGAAGTCGAAGCTCAAGCTTTTGTGCATTTGATTTAGCTGAAGAGCTGAAGCTCTGTAGACGGACGAGTTTGTAACAGACAAGTTTGTATTGCTTTGTATTTCCGCATAGTTAATATATGAAATAGTTTGTGGTTGAATTCATGATTATTTGGCCGCTCATATTTCCAGATTTACTTCTGTAAATGTCTTTTACAAATTACTGATAAGTAAAAGAACAAGAACCCATAAAAATCTCACCACGTGAAAGTTCCAGGTTTTACCGCACTTTGTTCGATTCAAATCTTCCTACATATTTGGGCATATGTTTTGCATAAGTTATTTGGATTTGTAAAAGTAGGTATTTTACTTCATCTTACTCGCAGGTGAAAAGTATTTGTAATATTCTTAAGTCTTTAGACTAAGAATCATATTCTGCAGAGTTCTATCGTAGGCCCCCTTGATCGCAGATAAGTTGATCGCATCAACTTGATTGCAGATAAGTTGATCGCACCAAACTTGATCGCAGAAATCAACTTGGTCATAGGTACCAACTTGATCGCAGGTATTAACTTGGTCACACCAACCAGCTTGGTCGCAGTAAAAAATGTGATCGCACTAAAAACAGGTCGGAGTTAAAAAGTGAAAATAATTTTTAAATATTGACTGAGCCCTAAACCCAAGTTTAGTCGGCTCGGTTTTGGCTATCAACGTAGTGCCGAGCGCCAATGTTCTGGGTTATGACAAGGGAAACTGTACAAAATTTTATTATTTATTAAAAATAGTGTATAGAACAACATGACAATAAGAAGAAATCCCCAGAATGTAATACCTAATACCTAATGTTTTCACAGAGAAAGTTTTTATTAACCCTAAATTCAGTGGTTATTCTTAGAATTGAATCATGTCCTCCCCACATGCTCAAATCAAAGTGATCAAACAAAGGCCCCAATTTTAAGTGGATTATGGATAGTCCCTCCAATGTATATTGAGTTTATACCCCAATTCGAAGTGATCAAACAAAATCCCCAATTCTAAGTAGATTATGGATAGTCCCTCGAATCTATATCAAGTTTATCAGCCCTATCGAAAAGGTTAAGTATTTATTAGTCCACTATAAGGAAGAACTTTAAATTCTCCAACAAATATCACTACAAGTTGGGTGTCTAGTTTCTACCAAAGTCAACAAGGAAGACGAATCATAAACACACATTTAAGAGTTTTGCAACAACAAGGATGTTGAAATGATGTTCTTCGCTAGATCATTGCACTCCCAGTCCCTCATTCATGAACGTTCGTCCAGGGATTCCCTTATTTAGATATATTGGTAGACAATTTGTACTTCTTGTTTCCATTATTAGAAGGCTAGCAAGAAAGCGAAGGGGTCAAAGTCTACAACATTTACAGTGTTGGTTGTTAAATATTTTTTCCTTTCAACTATTGGATTTCATTAAGGAAATTGGAATAATTCAAACACTTATATTCAAATATTGTTCTTTCTTTCAACCTAGTGTTTACAATTCACGACTGATAAATAACATTCACGGATTTGGAACTCAAATAAAAGGATCTTTCTTCTTGCTCCTCCGCCCAATTGAAGTTGTGGTCCTAGACTATCAAAAGTATACATAATTTTGGTTCTGATTTCATTTAAATGTTGGGTTTTTTAAGGTTACATTTAAATTTTAAACCCTTATATTTATAGAACGAGAAGGAACTCCAAGAAGAAACACATTTAACTTTTATCCACATATAAAGTGTTACACAAGTGTAAAATGCTATACATACCTGTAAATTCACGACAACCAAGTCAACAGCTTAGCTCTGCATAATCTTCTGGAGGAAATAGAAATTAGGGAGACACTGAAGCATAGGATTGGAGAGTTGAGAGTCTGAGTCCTGACCTCCGACTGTCCTATACTCGTAAACCCAAAATAATGTCTTTTTTTGAGACTTCACCAATCTCTTTAAGTTTGGGGAAGCTCAATCTAGCCTACCCAACATTCTACCTTTTCTTCTCTTGCTCCTACCTGTGAAAAAACTGGAACCTTCGAGTTGCCCACTGCAGAAGACAACAAGGAATTAGAGTGTGCAACCATTTCCTTCTACAAAAAGACAATTGGAAGCAACGCCATCTCAATTCCACAATATACTGGCACTCCTGAGTTGGTTTTCCTTGCCCGAGGTAGGCGAATGCATGTTTGTGTATTTCACATGATTACAAAAAAAATCATTTTATAATTGCTTGTACATAACATAGATATATCTGTGTAGATGAGGGAAAACTGGGTATTGTTTTCCCAAGGTTTCCAGAGACTTTCAAAGATCATTCTTTGTTATGAGGGTGCTCAAGGCGTAGATCAGAGAGCCCACGGGAGGAAGAAGAAGAAGAAGAAGAAGAAGAGGACTCAAGTCAAAAGGTGAGATGAGTGAGGAGGGGAGACGTAATAGAGATATTTGCAGGAGAAACCCACTGGTGCGATAATGATGGGAACGAGCCTCTCTAAATTGTATCCAATGTAGACATAGGAATCCCTCATAAACAGCTCGGGCGCAAGAGTCACCGTGTAAGCATCCCGACAAATTAAGTAATGATAATATTCAGTTAGGTAGATGACAAATTCTTTTGTTTCTTTTAGAGATGACTATATGCATATTGTACAACCATTCTCTCTGGCTGGTCCTCCATTCCAGTTGCCTTTGTCTCTACTGCCTAATCCCCTTCCCCCAATGAGACAGGTAGACTAAGCGGCCTAGGTGGACCATGGGAGACTGGGAGTGCTGATTCAAATGATTCTGACCCCAGTGAATGAATGGAAATTGGAATAAATCATAGAATCTTGGAAGTTAACTAGTATAGGATATGATTCATGAGCACAAACAAAGGGCGACGTGCTGCTAGCCTGCTACCAAAGATCCATCATCCTAGTCTTGTGGTGGTCATAATAGAAATGTCTAGCACTGGGTGAAACCCTGGTCTAGAAACTTACATACCCATTGGACTAGGTTAGGTTCAAAGATTGCTCAATGCATTGTAAATTGCAACTTGTAAGTTGTAACCCAAAAAACAACACCGTTAGTTTTTCCTTACGGAGCCTTGACAGTGGAGGGTTATCAAATCAATTCACCATCCATAGATATGACTCATATGAGTATTTAATTTCACATCATATGCTCAAATACTCAAGTGACTTGTAAGTTGTGAGATCACATGACTCGGTGAACATAAGATGATAAATGGAAAATCGAGTTGGTTGGTAGCATCATCTCATACCAAGATTTAATGAAGTTGATGAATCACTAATGCATGCTAATGCCATTAAATGCTTTAAAAGTGAACATCGAATCATGAGTCACAATCCTGACTCACCGACTTGAACTTGGCACTAGGAAGCCTAGTGGCCCACCCCTTGGTCCGTGTCCATTGGGACTGAGATCCTCATCCATGATCTGACTATTCAAAGGCACTTGGAAAGACTCTAAGTCCCCACTCTCCCCATTAGAGAGAATTTGAGGTAAAAAATGGGCCTCCTAAGAGATGTACTACAAAAATATAAGATATATTAAAATATTATGAGTTAGGGGTTTTATGG
>LPNX011195792.1:177933-203010 GCA_001517045.1 Pseudotsuga menziesii
GGGTGATGTCATTTACTATAATGTAATTGGTTGATTTTTATAGTACATTTTGGTCCTTTTGAGGTTCATTTTTTACCTCAAATTCTCTCTAATGATAGTCCACTGAATCCCTGGATAGGCAAATTTTGTAGCTGCCTTTTTATTGCAAATTTACCGAGGCTTACTCAATCTCATTATTGAAGTGTTGGAAATGAAACTAAATTTTTTTTACATGGTAAAATTCCTTGTGGCCTTGGCCTTCTATGACGTTTAAAATTGCCTTTGAAGGGCTTTGAAGGCTTCAAATTTGAAGCCTGACGGCGGCTGTTCCAACTCCGATATCTTGGCGGGCATGGACAAAGCAGTGGCGGATGGAGTCGACGTTTTATCTGTATCCCTTGGAGGAGGCAGCAACATGGTTCCGTTTTATGCAGACAACCTGGCCATAGGGGCATTCGGTGCGGTGGCCAAAGGGGTTTTCGTTTCTTTCTCTGCGGAGAACTCGGGATCTTATTCCTCATCGTTGTCCAACCAGGCGCCATGGATGATGACGGTTGGGGCAAGCTCTGTGGACCGAGATTTTCTGGTGATCGTTGTTCTGGGAAACCGTAAAGCATACCGCGGCGCATCTCTCTACTCAGGAAAACCCCTTGGAACGAACCCCGATTTGGAACTCGTCTACGGAGAGCTTTGTGTGGATGGCTCTCTGGACCCGAAGATGGTCCGAGGGAAAATCGTGGTCTGCGAAATAGGCTACATAGAGGGAGTAGAAAAAGGGCAGGTGGTCGCTAGGGCCGGCGGAATTGGCATGATAGAACTTAGCACCGAATATCTCGGAGAATCACTCCTCGCCGAGCCGCATGTTTTGCCCGCTACGTTTGTCGGTGCCAAGGCTGGGAAGGCAATAAGAGATTACCTGCAATCAAACAAAAGCCCAACCGGAACAATTGTATTTTATGGCACCACTTACCACAGGGAAGAGGCACCGGTGTTGTGCTCCTTTTCGTCCCGTGGTCCGATTGCCGTAAGCCCAGACATCCTCAAGCCCGATATAATCGCCCCGGGTCTGGACATTCTAGCAGCTTGGCCCGAGAACCTGAACCCGTCGGGGCTACCCTCTGATAAACGAAAAATGAAATTCAATGTAGACTCTGGCACTTCCATGTCCTGTCCCCATGTTAGTGGGTTGGCTGCTCTGCTGAAGGCAGTGCACCAAGATTGGAGCCCGGCTGCCATCAAATCTGCTCCCATGACCACGGCTTACGTTACGAATAACAAGGGGAAGCCTATACAGGACGCGGTCTCAGGCTCTTCTGCTACTCCTTTCGACATCGGCGCGGGCCACGTAAATCCCGAGAAAGCACGAGAGCCCGGGCTTGTCTACGATATTGGCACTCAAGATTACGTTAACTACCTTTGCGGCTTGAACTATTCGTCTTCTGAGATTGGTGTGCTGACAAAGACACCGGTTTCCTGCCTGAAGCCAATTGCGAAGCCGGGCGACCTCAATTATCCATCCTTTTCGGTGGTGTTTTATTCCTATGGCAGTGCATCTGCTACCTTCACAAGAAAGGTCACCAATGTCGGGCCTGATAATTCCACTTACTCTGTAGAAGTTGCCGAGCCGTTGGGAGTGAAGGTAACTGTGAATCCCAGAACGTTGGTGTTCACGAAGAAGAATCAAAGAAACATGTATACTGTAACCTTTGCTGCCGATAATGTTTCTGCCTCTGGAGCTTATGGTTCAATAACTTGGTCGTCTGGGGTCCATAAGGTTCGAAGCCCGGTTGCGGTTACATGGGTGAATCAATCAATAAACTTCCAGGATCATGGCGGTCTGGTCATTTAGATATTATTTCAATCACTCAAGCATCACGGTTTGGTTTGGGACAGAAGTCAAGTATTGTGAATAAATAAATTCTGTGATGCTCTCCTGCAAGACTCGTCAAGCTCTGGGACAGAAAACAAGTATTGTGAATAAATAAATTCTGTGATCGAAAATGTACTGAAAATGTTTTTTACAGTGATGCATTACACATAATTTAGTGGCTTTATTAAGTATATAGATATTAAATGGTTTATTAGCTATTATTTATCCATGCATTGTTATGAGTTTTATATGCATTATTATTACTACTTGTTCATTAATCATTTAGCTATGAAATATATATATATATATATTATTTCGAATTTTTATCTACTGTCATAGAATAAATCTGGATAGTACACTTGTCTCATCCTCTTCCATAGATAAAAAAAAACATATATCATAGTCCACCCCAAATCTCAAATAAAAAAGTCTATCCACGTAATTAATACAGGTGATAAGCCACAAGTTAAACCAAAAATTAAATGTGATAAATAAAATATATGTTACTTGTTAATTGTTTATTCATTTACAAAATATATTTTTTCTTACTCTTACTTATTTAAAATTTAAAATTACATTAATAAAATCATTTTAATTAATAACATTAACAAACTACAACTTTCCAATAATCACTCTTATACACAATCACAATCGCTCTCATACACTAAACTATAAGTTCAATGTGCAATCACTCTCATGCAGTAAACTATAAGTCCAATAAAGTAAGATGTTTTTTATCACGATGCTCATCTACAAAATCCACATCCTTGGCCATGTAAAAAAATGCTATGTATCATATCGAAAATATAGCATAATCAAATATATACTTATGATATATATAAAATGAGTTATAATACTATGCATGAAAGGTAAACTACATCAAGTATTTAATAAAGTTCTAACCTACGTAATTTACTAATAAAAGTATAGTTTACATTGTGTCACTAAGAAAGATACATTCTATATTATTATATCAAACTATTAATATGACGATGAGAAGAATGGATATTTAGTTCGCCATGTAACATCCAATTACGGTCTGCAATGGAGGACCACCTAATGATGATAGTAGCCTTCTTAGCCTCCATAGCCTAATTGTCGCCCTCTATCATTATAAACCTTGGAGCAGTCTACTATTTACTCATTTTTCTTTAACACACTTGACATAACCGTTATCCTCAAAATCATCTTCCCTTGGCATCACAAATCTTTATTGAATCCCTTATCTTTACTTTTATCATCATGATTTCCAGTGATTACTCTATCAGGATAATCAGGACTTGTACAATCCCGATCTTTTTGGTTATTGCGTGTCCTTATTATTTTCCATTTGATTTTCATTATATGGCATGTAGGGTTCATCTGGGTATTGGGTAATGGTCTTAGATATCATATGTCTTCCTTACCTCATCCATATTATTATATGTGACCATCTATAGTTGAGAAGGAGACAAATTTGGAATCTCTTTTTCGTATGGAAACACTTCTTTCGATTGAATATATTCTTTGTCTCCTAACATGCACATACCTTTTGTCGTTAACAAGCCTCTTTAATCCTTGACCTCATATGGACGAAAGAGAATTTTAAGGCCTAAGGATAGATTTATTAGCTCCCCATTTTCATCTTCATAATACTCTTTGTATCCTTGATCTACAGAGGGGTTCACATTAGGTGGGTCCTTGGGATATTGCTACAATTAGGATTCTCATGCCTTACCTCTCACTATTACAGGGGAATCCTTCTATAATAAGATGACTATGAACCAGAAGGTTCTGAGTTCGAGGAGAAGGCCCGACAAAAGAGCTTTCAAGTTGACCTTGTTTGAATTTAGTGAGATCATTTTCCATATTTTTTAGGAGTTTGGTAACTTATTCCGATTTAAGTGCATCATGACTCGAGGATGTCTCTGGCTCTTTTCCCCATATCCTTTCAAGATTTCCTTGATTATCAATATTTTCTAATCTATTATTCATATGTACTTCGACCGCATTCATGTTTTCCTCCATATCTTCACCATCAATGAAAAGAGTCTCCAGGTCAACATATTTTCTTTCTCTCATGTAGAGGGAGAATTCATAATTAAAATCAGCAGAATACATGATCATGGCAATTGCGTCCGAAGTTTTGATAGTATTTGGGATGCGATGATACAACTTATAGAAACAAGTAGTGAACTCCATCATAATTACTAGGTAGATTCTTGAGCCATTTTCTAGCCTCTCCTTTCAAGGAATGTTAAACATCGTAGATAACACATCATCCACTTCAACTCAATTGTTGGTACAATTTTGGAATGCAGCGAGATGATCCTCAACTAAAATCCATTATCCTTATTAAAATTACGAGTGTCCTTAAGTTATCCATCTGGTAGATCTCCTAGTTGGTTTGTTGGAGGAAAAAACAATGTTTAAATCTTGTTGCTAATCAGGAGTTGGGAGTATTTGGACCTGCCATGTTAGGGTTTTGAGCTAGTATGTGAGTCCAACCACTAGTGAATAGGTTGGGTGCAAAGATATGTAGGGAAATGGCTTGAGTAGCATGATTAGTAAATGTACGATAACAAGAAAAGAGATTTATGGATACAAATGAGCAAAAGATGGAGTGCTTGCTTTGTGGGATAAAATTACGAGCATAGTTACATATATTTGCGATATATTGCCGACATCGCGATATATCGCAAGTCGATGGGGTCGGCGATATATCACCGATAAAATATCGCGATTTTTTGCTGACATTTTAATATATCACGACATTTTAATATATCGTGATATTTTTTGACATTATCGCAATTCGATCGAATGTGTCGGCCTACTGCCTAAAAATTAAAAAAATTGCAGATAAGAGGCCGCAGACGTGTTTTTTTCTTCATTTGGACATTTTTGTCTTGGAGGAAGTGGATCTCTGACGTCTTGGGCGATCTTGGGCGATTTTCTACAAGAGAGGAAGGGGGCAATCAAGTTTCCATAGCATTTAATCAGGTATGTATTCTTAACTTTAAACTTTTATTGTTTTTTATTTTGCTTGAGATTTGTTGGTTAATGTAGATTTAATGTAGGGTTTAGGTTTAGATTTAGTGTAGGGTGTAGATTTGCCATTACAATCATAGCCTATAGGGTTTTAAGTAGGCCACCCTCCCATTTCTTTGAAGTTTGAATGTTTTAAATTTTTAATAATTTCATTGTTTTCAAGAATCAAAATTTTAAAGAAGAACATTTTAAAATTGATTCATTTTTGTTTGTTTGTTGTGGTAATGTGGCATAGGTGACAGTGGACACAATGCCAAAGCCATTGGATCCAATGTGGGAGTATGGGCAGCCAATTGACCCTAATAATCGACAAAGGTTGAATTGCAAACTATGTGGGAAGGATATTTCTGGTGGAATTAGCCGCTTGAAATACCACCTTGCCAAAATTGCTGGGCATGAAGTGGATGTTTGCCCTGCTGTTACCCCAGAAGTGATGTGTATTGCAAATCAATCCATTCTTGACATGGCTAAGAAGAGGGATGAGAAAGAGGAATTCAGACATGAACTTGCATCTAGAACACAATCACGAACCATGGGAGGCACAAGTGACATGCATTCCTTCTCCTCATCTACACGACCCCCACATTCCACTGTGCCTTCTTTAGCCTCACCTTATGTGGGATCGTATTCGAGGCAACCTTCTGTTCGAACCATGCTCAAACAAAGGGATAAGAATGAGGCAAATAGAGTTGTGACAAAATGTTTTCTATGGGGTGATGTGCCTTTCAACATCGCTAAAAACAACCCCTACTATCATTCCATGTTTGAAGCTGCTGGCGCTGTTCGTCCAGATTATAGGGGGCCTTCCTATAATGATTTGAGAGGGAGACTCCTTGATGAGGAGAAGGTTGATTGCACTCGGAGATTAGATGAGCTCAAACAGTCATGGGCGTTCATCGGTTTCACTATTATGTTGGATGGATGGACTGATGGGAAGGGCAGATCCATTATCAATTTCTTGGTCAATTGTCCCAGGGGGACAATTTTTATCAAATCTGTCGATGCATCTCCCTATGTTAAAGATGCATGCTTATTATGTGATTTGTTGGAAAATTTTATCCAAGAGATAGGGCCACAATATGTTGTCCAAGTCATTATGGACAACGTTGCCAGTTATGTTGCTGTTGGGAGGATGCTTATGGAGAGGTATGCAAGCTTGTATTGGACTCCTTGTGCTGCCCATTGCATTGATTTGATGCTAGAGGACATGGGAAAACTTCCTTGGATCAAAGAAGTCATTGATTAAGCTCGGAGTGTGAAAATATATATATACAATCATACATATGTTCTTTCACTCATGAGACGCTTCATAGGAAACAAGGAGTTGATGCGGCCTGCAATCACACGATTCACTACTTCCTTCATTTCTCTTCAGTCTATGCATAACGTTATGATGGAGTTGCAACGAATTTTTCTTTTAGATGAGTGGGCATCTTGTGTCTATAGCACCAAACAAGATGGGAAAGCCATTGCTCGAATGGTGCAATTTGATTTGACTTTTTGGGCACGATTGGAGGAGGTATGTGCCATCAGTGAACCTTTGGTAAATGTTCTTCGTTTGGTTGATGGTGAAAATCCCACAATGGGATACTTGTATGAGGCCATGGATAGGGCCAAGGAAGCTATCCATCACTACTGTGAGGAAAAGGGGGAGGTGGTACTCAGAAGACGAGCTGAACTATGGAGTGTGATCGATGAATGATGGAATAATACTCTCCATCATCCCATTCATGCAACAGGGCTCTACCTCAACCCTGCTTTCTCTTATGCATGTGGCTTTCAGTTTGATGCTGAGGTCATGGATGGCTTTCTACAGTGTGTTCAGAGGATGGTGTTAACTCCCTCTGAGTAGGCAGAGATTTCTAGACAGATGGAGATCTATAGGATGTCAGGTGGCACTTTTGGCTATGACATGGATTTCCAGGATAGAACCACAAGGATGCCAGGTACAATTTGTTTAAAACTTTCAAATTTTGATCTCTTAGATTCTTAATTAATTACCCTTTCATTTCTATGTTTTTTACTTGGTAAAAATTTAATACATTGTAATTTGTAATTTGAATTTTGTCTTACTGTTTACCTTCCTTGTTTTCTTTGTAGATGTGTGGTGGACTAACTATGGTCCCAGAGTTCTGGAGTTGCAAAGACTTGCCATTAGAGTGCCAAGTCAAACTTGCAGCTCATTAGGGTGTGAGCGCAATTGGAGTGTCTTTGAGAAGATACACTCCAAGAAGCGCAGAAGGTTAGAATTTTCAATTTAGAAATGTTAAAGTTTAAACTTAAATTTATAATCTTTGCTTCTTTATAATTTTATTAATTTTAAATATAATTTATTTCAATTTTGAATTTGAATTTATCATCATTTATCACCTATGGATCTCATACTAATGCAGGTTACTTTCTCAGTACCTTAATGACATGGTTTATGTCTACTACAATCTAAGGTTGCAGGTGAAACAAATTGAGAAAGTGCCCAATCCAGATGCCATTTCATTGGATTACATTGACACTACCGGCAAATGGAGGGTGGAGATGGAGGATCCTGTGATGGACGAGGCACCTGAATGGTTGGAGGAAGAGGGGGATGATGATGCAAATCCGTCAGAGGAGGAGGGGGAAGAGGAGGATGCTGATGTTCCACTTCCAGAGGATGAATATGCTTATGACTATGAGGACATTAAGGAGGAGGTTGATATTCATTTGCAGCGTCGACCAGCTCCAGGTGGCCCACCACCTCCACAGAGTCATAGAGTTGGGACTGGGAGGAGACAACTCACATTCACCTCCCCCTCATCCACAACATCTACTCGAGCAGTTGGAGGTTCTAGTTCCACCCCAGGTTCATCTGGACCACCGACACCTACTGCTTCTAGAGGAAGAGTGGTGCCATATCCAGTGCCCTTGACCCATAAAATGGGTAGATTGATTAGAGGATCATCCTCAGGGAGTCGATGACTTGATTCCTATTTTTATCATTGTATTATGATACTATCATACTATGTTGGTGTCCTATGTCTAGACTCTATACACTATGATTATACATGCCTCATGAGTCATGACTCATGATGATTCATCTCTTGAGAGACATTTATTTTGATCATTTGATGTGATGTTCTATCATTCCATCAAGAACATATTTCAGTATTTTTAGTTTATAGTCGATATATGATCATGATCCACCATTTGACATATTATGCGTCTTATATATGAGTTGTATTTTAATATTTATGTGGAAATGTGTTTATTTAATGTTGTTGTTGCTTTAGATGTTAAAAAAATTGAAAAAAAAAAATTTATTTTGTATTTTTTAATGCAAAACGACATTTGACGATATTTTCCTATATTTTCGTTGTTGCTACCGATAAGTTTCATTCTGGACCCCCGGCGATATATTCACCGACACGATATATGTAACTTTGATTACCAATATAGGAATCCAAGTGCTTCTCTAAAGAAACTGAAGGAAATAGGTAATGTTATTCATATTGTGTAAAGGTTGTGGTTTTATATGACCAATATGTGCTCTAGGGTAACTCAAGGACTTCGATGGAAAATGGGGGTGTTACAGGAAAGTATGGGTATCTTCGCATAACTGAAGGGGGTGTTTCTTTCTTTTTCTTCTAAACTTAGCTAGAATTTAGTAGGGGAGAAGTGAGTTTTCCCTTTGTTTTGGATTTGCTTATTATGAGTCTTGACTCTGGGTTTTCAAAAAATGAACATAGATCCCTACTGGATATTTACTTGGGGAATGGAGTTTCAAATTAGAGACTGCTTACACTACAACAAAACAAGCAATCAAATCCTAAAATAGCACTGTAATTTAGTGTATTTGATTTCACGAATTTGACTTCTAGTGCCAAAGTCAAAGCCATAGTGCACGTTCACTTTAGTGCCAAAAATAGCATCAGAAGTGACGCCTAATTAAGTGTTAGATAAAACGCCGAAAAAAATCCCTAGAAACAAAGCATAATTTAGTGCCTATAAAAGCACCTAAAATGACTTTTAATTTTCCATCCAATTTTTCTTCCATTTTTTCTTCTATTTTTGGTCCTAGTCATGCTTCTTGTTTTGATTCTAGTATTACTCCTAGTCATTCTTCCTACTTTACATATGGTATTGCATCGAAATAGCTTGTTTTTTGGCTTCCTAGATGACACAAAGTTTTGCTTCCAATTTTTCTATTGGTTTTCCTTCGCCTTTTTCTTCTGATTTAATGTTGTTTGTTGCATCTAGCTTTTCTTCCATTTTTACATCTTTTGTTGCTTCTAATATGGCTTCTATTATTACATCTTTTGTTGCTTCTAATATGGCTTCTATTATTACATCTTTTGTTGCTTTTAAAATTTCTTACATTATTACTTCTTTGTTTGCTACCTGAATTGCTTCTGTTTTTTCTTCCTTGGTAGCGCCAAGTTTTTCTTTTGAGAATGCTTCTGGTTTGTTTCTAGTTTGGAGTCCATTGTTGTTTCCGTTTTTTCTTTTAACAATGCTTCTTGTTTTGATTCTATTTATTAATTCAAATTTTTTTATTCAAATTTTTTAGTTAAATATATCATTCCTATTAAATAACTTATAAGATTATAGAGTAAGTCATATTGCAATTGAAATATTTTATAGGATAACATTTATAAACAATTTCTAGGGAAATGGACCTCCATGCAAACTAACAACGTCATTATACTTATTAAATCTCCGTGAAAATAAAATGTACAACAACCAATATATATAAGATAATAAGATAATTATTATAACATGAACATCATTTATAATTTAAATAATGAGTCAAATATCTATAATTTAATTGAATTTGACAACATCCATCCTTAGTAGTAAATTAAAATAATCATATGTAATAAATATCCATCCAAATAATGTTGACCACTTCCAATAAATATAAATTGAAAATTCAATACTGATAAGATCGTCATCATATATAACTAAAACAAGTGAAAGTCAAATATTCCAGTATATCAATAACATGTCAAAATGATACATCTTCAACAATCGACATAAGTCAAAATAATACATCATGTAACTCAAATTGATACATGTCAAAATGATACAACTCAATAATATGGCACTATAGGTGAAAATGGTACATATGATAATAAACATAAAAAAGAGGCATCATAATGATGATCCATGTAACACCTCAGTTTTGACCCTGTTTACATTAAATGCATATGATGTATATATTGTAATTAATTGTAGTGTGGAGCTAAAGGAAATAGGACCACCATGGTTTATCGTTTTTATGTTTCGGTAATTAAATTGGTGCCGATGGTATTTTGTGCTAGCCAGGCACGTTATGATTTTTAAATCATCGTGTAAATATGCAATTAATTAAAAAACCACAACCAGCTATGTCAATGCAACAATAATGAGATGGGGGCATGATTCCTAAGGATAAGGGGGGGGGGGATATTCAAACCTTTGGGGCCAATGGGGAAAAGCCAAATCTCAAAGGGGGAACCCATCAAACTTTCAAACTACCTTTCTTGTCTTATTCATCCAATCATTTATTACTGCCATAAGTTGGTTGAGTTGGTTATTGCATGGGATGGGCAAGGTATAATGACAACCCAAATTCAAATTGTAGAAGACATTAGTTTTTGGGAAATGTGTTTTGACTCCTTGGGCAAGTAAAAACCCAAAAATGTATTCCTTTCTACCATGCTTTCATGTTTTCATGTTTTCCTCACCATTTTCCTTCACGTGGAGCTCTGCGAGGCAGCTGGAACATCCTGTGTGTGAAACCATTCATGTTTTTGGTTGTTACCTCATTTTGCACAGGATGGGAAATCATTTTTGGTGATTATCAGTGGCTGAGTTTCCTTCCCCACATTTTTGCTGCATTTTCCCCATTGTTTCCAAGCTAGAAATCATTTTCTGGCAATGCCCAGTGAGGGGAAGAAAAGACGCACAATTTTGGGTGTTACTGAGTCCATTTTGGACATGTTAGGGCCAAAACATCCTTGGAAATTGAATTTTTTTTAGGGAACTGTTTTATCCATCCTGGCAATTCATTTTTTGTTACCTAAATTGTTCTTCCTCAAACCCATAAATCATATTGTTTTGTAGGTGCATCTTTTGTCTTTGGTCTGAATTGAATTGGGAGTGGAAATGGGTTTTGAGCTTGCTTGACAAAACTAGTGTGTGTAGGAGCCTCACATACATAGCTAGAGGGATGGATTTGTTCTTTGCACAACTTGAATAGCATTGGGAGGGAAGGCATAACTTGAGGGACTGCATAGCAGAGAAGGGGATGCTTCCTTATGTTGGGTGGTGTATATGTTTTAGAAGTCAGGCTATTTCTGGTGCAGGTGTCCATATCTCTTTGGGTGAGCTCACTAGCTTAGCAGGAAGCCTTTCCAGCACCTTCATAGCTTGATAAACCCAACTGTGTTGGCTTGGATGAGTTTTGTGTATCCTTGGCTACATGTGAGCTTGCTAGTGTTCCCCTTATTCCTTGTGGAAATCATGCCCAGCTTGGGGGTGGAAGTGTTGCTGAGAGATTGATGAGCACACTGGCCAATGGTTGGGTGGAATGCTGCAGCAACGTAGCTGGTTATGGGACAAGCTTATTCTAATATAAGTATTCTTGTGCTTAAATCCTTGCAATTGTGTTTGTTTTATAAATCAATATGAACATGTTAAATGCTGTGAATGAAATGTAGTTACTTCCACTGTTTGATAATCATTTATGCATCTGTGTATGATTTTATTTCATTGAATTTTATCTTATGTTCATGGGGCTAAAATTCCTGGTATAGCTAGCAACTATGTTAGTCGCGTCCTCTCCATTGAGTAGAGGGGTGGGGACGTGACAATCCATGATGTATTCTATATGATCAAATATGTCACTAGCTACTACTAACAATTTGCTCATCATCATCATCACCATCATGACCATCATCAACATTATGAACATCATCATCTGCCTTGGTGTCTTCTGTATCGACTTCACCATCATCATCTCCCATGTCTGTACCAAACCCAACATAATCTTGATCTATATCATCATCAGGATCAATTGGATCTTCTGCAAGACTCATTTTCTACAAAAAAACTTTAAAAATGAAAGTTATTATTTATTTCATGTAATAATTAAATTTTATGTTATATTTATAATATTACAACATATGAAACAAAACCATAATCATATTACACTAATATCAAAGTGCACATACCATAATGAAATCTCAAATATGTTACAGCTAAATGTCATTGCAATGACGTAAAACATGCAAAAATTCTAATAAACGTTAGTGAAGATCATAAAAAAATTGTTATATAGCTTAACTATCAACCGTAAATTCTGGAAACTTGAGCTCATGTTTGTTGTGGATACCTTCTAAATCTCTATTGAAGTAATCTAAGTATCCCATATCTTCCATCTAGGTCCATTCTAACCAAGTGGGTCTTCTAAGGCGGTCCTTCCGCCACCTCAAAAATGTTTCTTAACTAGCTCTATGTCCTATAGTCAATCTGCAAAGAGGTTGACCCCATACTCTATACAACGGTGTCTCTATAATCCCTAGTATGATGGAGTCCTTAACATACAAAACTTCCTCTATACATAACTGTATTGAGTGTCCTCTGAACTCAACTATATGACCTTAATCCTCCAAGGTGGAAACTAAGATAACATTTTCTCTTAGATGAGGAACATATAGAACATGATGAAAGGCTAGAGTTCATACTATATCTAACTCAAATAACACTTAACCATCTCTTCTACTGACTACTCCTTCTGAATTGATCCCACACCTCACCGAGAATATAGTAGCTACTGATTCAGGTGGTTGAAATATATCACACTCCCATGTCATATGGCATGTGGAACCATTATCTAGATACCATCCATCTCAAGAAATATCCTTTGAATCCAAGAGTAAGACATACTCCTTGAACAATATGGAGAATTATCCTTGAACAACCTGAAATAGTGGAACAAGAGATGTTAGTTATACTCAATTATACTTATTAGACTACTATAGAAACAAATTTTAACTACTGTTTAATAAACTTAATAACACCAAAAATATTACAATGCACCGAAACATAGAATAATTCAGCCACACATCGATTTCCATGGTCATGTTTCATAGAATAATATTAGTTGTTTTTTTCTCAATTTCCATGCTCCTTCTCTAGTTTGCATCATCATTCCTTTCCACACTCTTAGGACAAAATCCTTCCAATGATGCCACCATGGAGTCAACGATGTTGTTTGTAGTGTTCACCAATTAGGCTTATGTGAAGGTAATCATTATATTTTTGTAACTATACATTTGATCAAATCACACCAAATGTGCCCTTGATACTGCATTCTCACATGAAGCATTATATGCATGAAATATATCTTTAAAATCATTTATTTCATTCACCCGCAGAAAATTATCAAAGTGTCCCTGAATGGCCCTAAGGTGCTAGGAAAAAATAGCCATAGAATCAAAACTGCCTCCTTGGTCACAAAGCTGTTAATTCAAATGGATTCAAGATGTTGGGTTTCGTTTCGGGGACACCTTGTACCATGAAGCAATTGGCCATAAATGATCCTATTGTGTCGTTTCCAAAAATAATGTTTTTCTCACTTAGGGCCATGTCAATTTTGCACGAGGGGGTCAAATTTGAGTCGAATTCTCTCAAGAAACCATGGTTAGCGTGGATACATACACAATGTCTAGATGCATGCATGGGATTTAATGAAACCCGATTATGTTTCCTATTTTCAGTTTCGTTCCCTCGTAGCAAATTCTCAAAGTGTCCTTCAATGGCCTTGGGGTGCTAGGAAAAAATGGCCATAGAACCAAAACCATGTCTCCAGTCACAAAGCAATCAATTTCAATGGATTTGGGATGTCAAGTTTCACCTCAAGGAATCCCACACCATGACTTAATTTCCTAGAAACGCTCCTATTGTACTGTCTCCAAAACTAGTGTTCTACTCAGTGAAGGCCATGGAAATTTTGCACAAGGGGGTCAAATTTGAGTCGAACACTCTTGAATGATTATGGATGGTGTGGAGACATCCACAATGACAGATGGATGTGTGTTATTCGATGGAACCTGATTACATTTCCCATTTTTGGTTTCATGCTCCCGTAGAAAATTCTCAAAGTGTCTCGGAATAGTCCCAAGGTGCTAGAAAAAAATGGCCATAGAACCAAAACCATGTCTCTAGTCATGAATCCATTTATTATGATGGATTCAATATGTTAGGTTTCATATAGAGGACCCCTATACCATGAATCAACTTCCTGGAAGCGGTCCTATTGTTCCACCTCCAGAACTAGAGTTCTACTTAATGAAGGCCATGCTAGTTTTACACAATGGGGCCAAATTTGAGACAAACTATCTCGCATGACTGTGGATACATACATAATGTACAAATACATGTATCATAGATAACAAAACCTAGTTATGTTTCTCAATTTGGATTTCGTGTCCCTGTAACAAATTCTCAAAGTGCCCCTCAATGGCCCCAGGGAGCCTGGAAAAAATGGCCATAGAACCAAAATCATATTTTCAGTTGTGAATCCTTCAATTTCGATTGATTTAGGATGCATGGTTTTAGATGGGTTGTCCCCCCTATACCATGACTCAATTCCTCAGAAATGTTCGTATTGTTCCATCTATGGAACTAAGGTTCTACTTAGTGAAGGCCATGCCAATTTTGTACAAGGGGGTCAAATTTGAGTTTAACGCTCCTGTACGACTGTGGAAAACATGGATACATACACAATTTTCATATGCATGTTTGGGAGGGAAGGGAACCTGATTACGTTTCTCATTTTGGGTTTCATGCCCCCATAGGAAGTTCTCGAAGTGTCACAGAATGCCCCTGGGGTGCTTGGAAAAAATGGCCATAGAACCAAAACCATATCTATAGTCAGGAAGTCATTGATTCCAATGGATTTGGGATTCTTGGTTTCAGCTAAGGGACTCCCTGTACCATGACTCAATTTCCTTGAAAAAATCCTATTGTGTCATCTCCAAAACTAGGGTTCTGCTAAGTGAAGGCCATGCCAATTTTGCATAAGGGGGTCAATATTGATTCAAATGATCCTACACAACTAGGGAAAACATGGAGACATATACAATTTTTATAGTCATATGTGGGATCTAATGAATCATGGTTGCATTTCCTGGTTTGGGTTTCATGCCCCCTAGCAAGTTCTCAAAGTGTCCCTAAATGGCCTTGGGGTGCCTGGAAAAAATGGACATAGAACCAAAATTGTGTTTATGGTCATGAATCCATTAATTTCGATGGATTTAGGATGCCATGTTTTATCTAGGGGATCCTCCATACTTTGACTTAGTTTCCTAGAAATGATCTTATTGTGGAATCTCCAAAGCTAGGGTTATACTTAGTGAAGTCCATGTCAATTTTGTACAAGGGGGTCAAATTTGAGTCGAATTATCCCATGCAACCGTGGATAGAATGGAGACATGCAAAATGGTAAAATGCATGTGTGGGAGTTCATTAAAACAATTTATGTTTCCCATTTTTGGTTTTGTGCCCCCATAGAAAATTCTCTAAGCATCCTTGAATGGCCCTAGGGTTCTTGGGAAAAATAGCCAAAGAACCAAAACTATCTCCGGTAGTGATGTCATTGATTATAATGGATTCAAGATCCTAGGTTTCAGTTGGGGGACCCCCTGTACCATGAATCAATTTATATTATTATGTTGTCTTTGGAACCAGGCCGTTCTGCTTAGTGAAGAAAGGCTAGAGTCCATACTAACTCTAACTCAAATAACACTTAACCATCTCTTCTACTGACTACTCCTCCTGAATTGATCCCACACCTCACCGAGCATCTAGTAGCTACTAATTTAGGTGGTTGAAATATATCATACTCCCATTTCATATGGCATGTGGCACCATTATCTAGATACCATCCATCTCTAGAAATATCCTTTGAATCCAGGAGTAAGACATACTCCTTGAACAATATGGAGAATTATGAACAACTTGAAATAATGGAATGAGAGATGTTAGTTATACTCAATTGTAATTATTAGACTACTATAGAAACAAACTTTTACTATTGTTTAATAAACTTAATTACACCAAAAATATTACAATGCAACGAAACTTAGAATAATTCAGCCACACATCGATTTCCATGGTCCCGTTTCATAAAATAATCTTAGTTGTTTTTTTCTCAATTTCCATGCTCCTTCTCTAGTTTGCATCATCATTCCTTTCCAAACTCTTAGGACAAAATCCTTCGAATGATTCCACCATGGAGTCAACGATGTTGTTTGCAGTGTTCACTAATTATGCTTATGTGAAGGTAATCATTATATTTCTGTAACTATACATTTTATCAAATCACACCAAGTGTTCCCTTGATATTGCATTCTCACATGAAGAATTATATGCATGAAATATATCTTTAAAATCATTTGAATTTTTGTGCCCCCATACCAAATTCTCAAAGTGTCCCTGAATGGCCTTGGGGTGCCTAGAAAAAATGGCAATATAAACAAAAACATGTCTTCATTAATGAAGCCATCAATTTAGATGGATTCAGGATGACAGGGTTCAGATGGGGTATGCCCCGTACCATGAATCAATTTCCTGGAAACATTCATATTTTGTTGTCTCTAGAATCCGTGTTCTACTTAGTAAAGTCCATGCCATTTTCACATGAGGGGTCAAATTTGAGTTGAATGATCCCACATTATCTTGGCTAGTGTGGAGACATAAAAAATGGAGATATACATGTGTGGTAGTTGACAAAGCCTGGCTACATTGCTTGGGCTTGGTTTTGTGCCCTCGTAGAAAATTTTCAAAGTGTCCTTGAATGGCCTTGAGGTGTGAGTCCAAAATGGCCATACAACCAAAACCATGTCTCCAATAATGAATATGTCGATGCCAATGGATTTGGGATTCTGGGTTTCAGATGGGGGCCATAGTTTACCATGACTCAATTCCCCAGAAATGGTCCTATTGTGTCGTCTCTAGAACTAGGGTTTTGCTAAAAGAAGGCCATGCCAGTTTTGCACAAGGGGTCAAATTTGAGCCAAATCTCCCATGTGACACTGTCTAGTGTGGAGACATCCATAATGGCTAGATGCATTTGAGGGAGTTGAAGGAAATCAATTGTGTTTCCTAGTTTGGGTTTCGTGCATAGAAAATTCTCAAAGTGTCCTTGATTGATTTTGGGGTGCTAGGAAAAAAATTACATTGAGCCAAAACTATGTCTTCGATTGGGAATCCATCAATTTTGATGGATTTAGGATTTCTAGTCTCAGTTTGGATACCCCCCATACTATGACTCATTTTCCTAGAAATGGTCTTATTGTGTTGTCTTCGGAATTAGGGATCAATTGATAAGTTGATCATTCTCGATTATCCTTAATCAAACTAATTAATACAACAATTTATAATGAGGGTGTTTATATAGCCAATGGGACTTATCCAACCTTGAAAATATTGTTAGCCTCTTAGCCACACATTTAATCTTTAATCCAATTAAGGAAAATAAAATTTTAAGTGTATATAGGTTTGTAATTGTCTAATTAGTTGCTTTTAAACTTTTTAATTGTGTAACTAAACATGCCACTTGTAGTTCTTTCTCTATTTCTTATGAATGAAATTGTTATGCATGGACAACAATTTCTTTAATTCACAACTTCATCCAGGAAACAAGGTTTAAAGTTCTAAACTTTATGGAATATTGGTAGCATTTCTTATTATTTTATTTCATATTTCCCCCATATTGAGCATCTTCAATATAGTCATTCGTTTCAGTTAATAATTAATCTTTCTTAGAGCATACCTTCCTTTTGAGAGATGAAATGCAGACAAAATGTTTCCTATATCTCAATAATTCAATTGAGTGCATGATATATGTTAAAACTAGGGTTTGAACATGCATTTAAGAAAGGACAAAATTGCAAATACACACACACAAATACTTAAGAACGTAAATTATGAAGGTTAACCAACCACTTTGCATTCACTTTTCATAAGTATTAATACAATACAAAAAGTGGTTGGAGTGATTGTACTTGTTCTAACTAATCATTCATTTAAGTTAACTTTATCATGTTCTTTATTACATATACTTTCTTATATTAACTTATTCTAATGTCTAATGTCTTAATACATTGAATGATGATTTTTACATAGGACTAAGAAGCCTCCCAACATATCCCCCAACCTCAAATCCTTTCTTCATCCCAAAGTTACAATTGTTCATGTGACTGCATGAATGTCTCGGGTCTCTACTCCTACCAAAGTAACCTTATTGTGTGTCAACCATGCATAACAGTATTCATAGGTGTATTATCCTCAACAACTGCTAGGTGTATAGAAATATACATGTATACAAGCGTCTACCCGACTTGTTACTCTTTAACCTCTATCTTCAATTTGGTAGGGGCCTATATAGTTAGTGATATTCATTTATATTCATCTTGCACCTGAATGATGCTCATAGTATTTGGTTCCTCGATCAACGTGAGAGGCTTGGTTTTTTCTATGTTTAACTACCATTTTTTCATTATTGACTTTGAGGTCACAACTCTTATATTGAGGGACCCAATCATTTTGTTTGTTCTTGTGTTATTATATTTTATTTAGGTTATGTGTGTGTGCCATATGATATCACCTTGTCGAACTCTTTCTTTTACTTTTGTTTCTAAATATTTTCCTTCGCCTAGCCAATGATGGATTTTCTCAATGTATTCCCTATCATGAAATAGGGTTATAACTATTTTCACTACTATTTACTCCCTTTTCACTTCCAAAAGAAAAACATGAGTAGTTCTAAAATGCATCTAAACCGTTGGTCATCAACCCACCTAAAATGATGTTGATATTTATTGCAATCAAGTTTCAACCTTGTGTTACAAAATTTTGTTTACCAAATCTAAGGACCCAAATGAATTATCCCAATTTAAATCACTAGCTTGGTTCTCTTCTATTGAATGTAATCCCATTTTCATATCTTACATACAAGGCATCTCCTTGGGGATTAAGGAACTTAGCGCAAACCTCTCATTATGACTTGAATGCATAACAACCTTATTAAGTCTCCACAATCCTTGGACTGGGAAATGATATCTTTAGAATTCAAAGTCATCAAACATTTCTTAACTATCCCAAATTGATGACTAAGAATGAGTAACAAATATGTCTACTACTCCTAGAGAATGTCGGGCCTATGCAATAATAACATCATTAATGTGTTCCATATAATGTAAAAATAGTTGAGAATGGGCAGTTGTGTTTATAGATAGGAACTCATAGTTGTTTATATCTCTACAATAGTACCTCAATTTTTATTTTATTCCATATGGAGGGTTGAGACAAATGCAAGAGAGTTTATGAGACATAGGACTTGTCCCTTAATGAATCTTTTAAGAAAGAAAATACCTTAGTGGACAATAACTACTTGTTTTATTCTCCCTATTATAATTTATAGATTATGTTACATTATGGGTACATGACAACTCTCCTAGGGTCCAACTAGATATGAATTTTATTTCGAAACCCCATAAAAAACAATGTATATTTATTCTAATTAGAGATCCAATTTCTTAATGTTGTTGTGTAGGGACTCTAATTGATAAATCTTATTTTCTTTTCATAGGGGATTAGGTGGCCTTGGATTGTGAATCCAATCCCATAGATATAATATTTTTGAGCCATTGATATTTATGTTGCTTTGTTCCATGGACTTGATTCCATCGTAAGGGTTGTCCCTTGTGTGGTGATTTGTGGGAATTTGTTTCCTAATATTGGCTAATGATGTATTTTATAGGACAAACTTGGGAAACATATTCCAAATTCTCCATATCATAGGTTTCCACTTAAACGAGCTAGTGTTTTTGGATGCCAAGCTCTAAAGACTATGTATCGGTTGCATGAACTCAACATCTAACTTATTCTTACTTCAACTAAACATTTGTCCATATTTATATTATATCATCGCAAGTAAAGAAAAAACCATTGGAGGTTTCTTCACCCAATTTTCATATCATATAGATAAAAGGCCCTTAAATCCTTTTATTCTTTATGTTCTCTATAGTTATCACCTTTTACTGAACTATGAACCAAGAAAATGCAACTACCTTTAATTAGGAATATTTTCCCAAAATATGAGTATATAGTTTATCTTGAGGGAGATTTGTGTTATGAACCCTATATAGGAGCATGTGCCCTTCTCTTACTAAATAATTGTCTCCCCCCTGTATCACTATGTTTGTTTGATTGAATGAATGGGTTTTATAGGGGTTGTATACCATTCACTTGTTTTAGGATATTATATTATTATTACATCAAATTTAGAGGGACATTTAGCTCCTCTTCTACTTTCAATATTTATCCATATCCCAGAACCTTTATTCCAAATTGAAGATCTACCAAATTGATTAATTGTTGGGGCTTACACAATCTAAATAAATTTTTACCATTAAGTTTCTTTAGGAAAATAGATAACTTCATTAGGACACTATTGTCTTCATTGATATGTTAAGTAACCTTCTAATGAAAAAATATGCAAGAGAATCTAGTCTCCTTACAAATAAAGGAGCAATCTATTATTTGAATTTCTAAATTAAAAAATCTTCTTACGTCAGTCACATTAATGAAGTGCTTCTTGTGGATCAACTTATTCCCTTAGGCTTCTTCCCTTGTAATTAATCTATATGAAATGTTTTACTTCAATGATAGGTTCATGATCCTAGGTTCTTTGATTCCATAGCCTCCACTCTTGATTTATCTAATAATTTTGATGTAATTCACAAGGAGAAATATTTTCTTGGATTCAAGTTTCCATACTCATCACACAATGGATCTCATGAACTTAATTATTTCCTTCAACATTCCCAAAGGAGATACCGACACCAATCAGATCTATAGAAGAAATGTTATAGCATAGGGATCTTCCCAAATCTGGAGCTTATGGAGTTAATGGGTGTCATATAGGTCATAGTAAAAAGTTGACTAAGTGTCCAACTAGTCAATGGGGCCAACTAGCATTAGTCCCAGCCAAATCAAATAGTGCTTACATTAGTCATAATTAAACCTAGATCTAAAACATGACTTACGTCATCAAATTGGATGATGTCTCCTTCATTTTAAGAACGTTAGTTACAATTTTGCTCATATATATATCAAGTTATCAATAATCCTATCATGCATGCATTCCATATTTTGATCCATGCTCACTTATGATTATGTGTTATAAATGTGTCTTTTGACACCACTTCTCCTTATTGGAATGCATAGTTAATCACTTATGCAATCCCTAGATTTATGACAAGGTATTAGAGGAAGTGGTTTGAAATCTATGAATGCTTTGTTAGATTTATGACAAGGTATTAGAGGAAGTGGTTTGAGATCTATGAATGCTTTCTACAAGTGGATCTGGAGGCTATCCATTGTATATCTTATCCTATTTGAGTTGGATCTCTAAATAAGAATGGCTCAAGTTTAGAATTTTATTTTCGATCAAGGTTTTCATAATGACTATTAGTTCTACGAAAACACATTTGTTTTTAAATGGACACAACAATGGCTTGTGGGTACATAGATTCATTGTAATGATAGCCACAAAATTTTAGTAATGTGTTCAACAAGATCCTAAAGAGTAAGGGTCATTAAAGTAGATAAAATGTATAAAATCCCTGATCCACTAGAGGAGGATTGGGTACCATAGTTCTCATTATCGTTGATCCATCTCGTCAGAATCAAATCGCAAGAGATATTCATTAATTTTGATCTTAACCAAATATTATATGAATATCATTAAGCGTTATTTGAACAGACCATATCGATGGGATATGCAATCAAATGAATAGCATCATATCCCTAAAAATGTGGAAAATTGCATTCAAAGGTTTTAAGTGGAAAACCATTATTTGACAGTTGAACTATTTTATCAAATAGAAGGAATGTCGCTAAATTTTTTCATATTGTGATTACAATCGTCAGACTAGCCATGTTTGGAGCAATGAACCTGTTGACAGAGGTTTTACGCAGAAAATTATTGCTTGACAATTGACCTATTTTTTCAAATAGAAATAATGTCGCTAAATTGGAGGTAGAGGGGACCCCTTGCACAAACGATCTAGATTGTGTACCAGAGAACACCTAGCATAATCATGGCCATCCACGGATGGGTTCTCTACTCATTTGACAATGTACCTTGCATGTTGCAAATGGCCCAGATTGCATGATGGAAATTGTTGAATCTAATATGAACCATTGGAACAAAAGATCCTTTATTGTGCCTTATACTAGTTTGACCCCTGTGAATATAAAATTATACATGTAGGATCACAAAGCTAAATCAACGTCACTAATTTCATAAAGATTTTACATAAAAATTAAAAGAAAATTTGTTGAAATTCAACACAATATTGAAACATTAATGAAGAATGTTACAATACAAGGAATTCGATGTGATTTGGAGGAATTCAAAATCATCTCAAGTGGCAGGATTAGTTATCTTAGGAAGGATCTCTAGACACAACTTCCAGTGCTAACTCAGTATGGGAGGATACTTATATTAATGTCAAAGGTGCAAGACTGAGTTGTTGGGATATGAATTAGGGAGATAACTCCAAGGAGGCACATGTCACGACTGATAGTGAACTAAACTAGTCATCGGAGCTCATTATTAACTCACAGTGAGGGAATCTAGGTGCATGGGCTAGTTAACTGATGGTATGATTCTAAAATATAGAAGACTGAAATCAGTGTTGTAGAATTCATGCATTTGGGAACATATGTTCCTAAAAAGGAGGAAAATAGCACCTGTGTGGATAATGAGGGTCAAACTAACTAGGATCAAGGAATTTCAAGGTCAACAACATGTTTTATGTACTAGGTAGCTCACTTAGTATACATGGAGGTCAAATATTTCTACATGGAGGGAAATAATGATGGATGGAGGTCAGGAAATGATGCATGGCTAGTATATGGATGATGAATATTCCAACATCCCCCCTTAATCTTAACTATGAGGAAATAAAGAAAAAATAGGGCTCTAGTTATTGAGACCAAAGGTCACCCCATATAATGAAATCTAAAATAGTTGAGGAAATAGGGTAAACCTAGTGGGAACAAACCCCCCCTCAAAATAGGCTGCAAAAAATCTCATCAACCTTCACCAAAGTATCACCCACCCCAAGAAGAGATCAGAGTTGAGTGAACTTTTTCATAGAAAAGGCCTTGGTGAAAATACTTGCAATCTGCTCTTGTGTAGGGTAGTAAAGTAGTGAGATGGTACGATCATGCACTAATCCTAGAATATAATGCATGTGTATCTCGATATGTTTGGTCCTTTTTCTTTGAATCAAATCTATGGAAATTTTAATGGCACTTTGATTGTCACAAAAAATGACTTGTGTATTACTGTAGAAAATACCAAGCTCTGTCAATATTCCCTACAACCATATGCATGTGTGGCTGCATTCACTGCACTTCTATACTCAAATTCAGCGGATGAAATAGAAATACAAACTAATTTTACTGAACCGACACATAGGACCAGATCCAAACATCAAAACATAACATGATGTAGAATTTTGATCTAAGTTGTCTCCATCCCAATCTGAATCTGTGTAGCCAACAAGGTTCAATGGAGACCCAACTGCATATTAAATACCAAAGTTCTTTTTCCCTTGCACATAGTGAAGATCCTTTTAGATACCTTCTAGTGAACCTCATGAGGCTTGTACATATACCTAGAGAGTGCACTCACTACATAATATAGATATGGGTGAGTATGTGTAAGAAACAAAATACTCTCAAATATATTCCTATACAAGGTACTATCTACCAATGGTGTAGAAGAACAATCCTCAAGACTAGCTCCTAAAAGAAAAGGGAATGTTGTTGGTTTTCCTTCTTTCACGTGAAACCTGTCAAGTAAGTCTGATGCATGCTTGGAATTTGCAACCTTGACCCATGAAACACTCTGAGAAACTTCAAGACTAAGAATTTGTTTTAGTAGTCCCAACTCATACCTTGTGAAATGCTATTTTGATAGAGCTAATGCAAGAAGAGTGGATCCTTGTAATTAGTAAATCATCAACATAAAGAATAGTAATGAGAAGATATTTACCATCTTTCTACATGTATACATTTGAATGTGACTTGCACCTTTGAAAGTATTGTGATATTAGAAAGGATTACATCTTGGCATATTAGTTTCTAAGAGCCTTCTTAATCCCATACAAGGAATTCCTTAATCTACACACTAATTAAGGATCCTAAATGTATTCTTCAGGTTTTTTCATGTATATCTCCTCCTCTAGATCTCCATGAAGGAATGCGCTCTTCACATCCATATGATGCACCTTCCATTGCTTGGATGCAACTAGATCCAAAACAAGACAGATGGAGTTTATTTTAGCCACTAGAGTGAAGGTTTATGTATATTCAATACCTTGAACTTGTGAGAACCCTTTGGAAACTAGTCGAGCTTTATACTTTCCTGTTGGTCCATCTAATCTCATCTTTGTTTTGTATATCCACTTACATTGAACAAGCTTCCTTCCAAGAGGAATTGACACAAAATCCCAAGTCTCATTCTTCTGAAGATATTGGTACTATTCATCCATAGCTGCTATCAATATAGGATCTTGGGAGGCGCCAAAGAAACATTTGGGATCTGATCCAACCATTAAAAAACACTTTTAAGGAAGAAAGGGATCTTCAAGAGAGAGTGCAAAGCTTTCACTTTGATACTGAGATTTGGTTCTTCTTGGATCTTATGGATTCCCAACAAACCCACCTACAGCTTCTGTGGTCTTTTCATCCCATTTAGGAAGTAATTCTAAATCTAGTGGATCTTTTGAATCTATCATTTGATCATCTTCACTTTTTGAATTAGATTCTGAACATTCAAAGTAAGATAATTCATTATCTTGTTCAACATCTTATGGTGGGGTAGAAGTGGAGCATTCTGCTTCATCATGGTGGAATTCATGCAATGACCATTATTCAAACTTGACACTTATGGGTGAATCCATGGACCTGGTGTTATAGCGGATTTCACCACACTAGGTGAATCACACATTGTATGGCCTTCCCTTGTCCCGCTGCAGACTCATTATCCCCTTTGGAACACTTTATATCTTTTGATGTTACCTTAATCATCCCTAAAAAACATTATAATATTGATATACGCGGCTTTTTCCCCGATAACCGCGTACATACGCGGATAT
>LPNX011195792.1:204139-245996 GCA_001517045.1 Pseudotsuga menziesii
TTGAAGGTATTCATGGTGGACAAATACAACAATTTATAGGAATTTGCATTCATTGCATAACCAACCAATATGCATTTTGATATTTGAAGGTTTAGGTATCTCCTTTTATCTGATGGAATCCTGGCCCATGCCTTGGAATCAAAGACCCTGATATGAGACACATATGGCTTGTATTTCATACATATTTCAAATGGAGTTTTTCCATTTGGGACCTTGTGTGGAGATCTATTCTAGAGGTAAGAAGTACAATTCAGAACTTCTACCCAAATTCTTGGAGACAACTCCTTTGAATCAAGCATACATGTAGCCATCTTTTTTAAGGTTCCGTTCTTTCTCTCAGCCACACCACTCTATTGTGGTGTGTATTGAACAATGTGTTGCTTCTCAATACCTTCATCTACAAAATGATTGAAATTAAATATTGACATATTCCCCTCCATTGTCAGTATGGAGGACCTTGATCTTATTTCTAGTGAAATTTTCTACATCAGCTTTAAAAAACTTGAAAGATTCAAATACTTCTGATTTCAAATTTAGAAAGTAAACCGAGCTATATCTTGAATAGGCATATATGAATGTAAGAATATATATGTGTGTGTGTGTGTGTGTGTGTGTGTAGGTAGGGAATATCTCTTAATATTTCACTGTGAATAAGATGGAGAGGATATGAGGTTCTCTTTGCCTTTCCTTTTTCAAATTTATGGTTTAGATGCTCACCAATCAAGTAACCTTTACAAATACCTTTAAGAAATCTAATGTTTGGGAGGCCTTCAACCATGTTTTGAAGGAGCACATTATGAGTTGAATAAGGCATGAAATGATAGAATTCATGGACATTGGAATGGTGATAAACAATTCCGTATGCAATTATTTTCCTAGAATAGATCTCTACAATCTTAACGCTATCATCATTTAAAAATACTTTCCTTGTAAGTCCTATATGAGTAATTTGATGGACTGAAAGAAGGTTAGCTAACAAGGAAGGAACATACAACACATCTTGGAGGCATCCATTATCCAAGTTGATTCTTCCTATTCCTTGGGAAGGTACTTCTAAATCATTTCGCATTAGGATGGAGGGACCAAAAGTAGGTTCAAATTCTAAGAAGAGTTCTTTGGATGCAAAAATGTGTCTAGTGGCTCCAGAATCTATGATGAATGAGGATGCATTCAAAGTGCCATCCATGAGAGCATGGTATCTCTCCTTGTATTCTAACTTAGAAACAAATTCTTTCCTCTTGGCACCTTTAGGTACTGAAAGGGTCATCTTCTCTAGAAGTTGAGCCATAAGGTCAATTTTCTTCTTCATGCAAGCACTTTCCTTTATGAAGAGATGTTTTTATAATGACATGTATGAGAATTTGGCTCCTTACCATTCATCATGTTGTGATGACAATGATGTTGTGTTCTCATGTTGACATGTGAAAGATAGCATGTTGATTTCTTTTTATGAGATAATGATGTTATGATTATATATAAGGAATTGATTTCATTTGGTGACGTAGCGATTAATATGGAATATTCCTATTCATTAAGTGGTTAATTGATTCAATGTTCTTGTGGGAGCCCATACCTATGTAGGAGAATAAATAGAAGTAACACCTAGTTGGATGTGAACAAACTCAATCAATATACCCTCATTAATGGTTCCTTTTCCTTGTATAATGAGACACATGACATGACCAACATGAAGATGATGGAGTGCATGATATTGGAGTTTTGATGTTGAACTCCAAAAGAAGGTTTAGAGTTGTACTCGTTGATGGAGTTGTGTGGTTAGACTTTAATGTCCCAGGGATGAGTACCTGGTAAGTGTTTAGGAGGATGTTTAGGCCAATGTTTTGAGATTACTAGGGTACATTATTAGTGTACTAGGCTAAATTCCTTCTTGGATAGATGAGGCCTAAAGTATTAGGGCTTTGATTAGGTTGATGGGTTTTAATATTAATATCGAGAGTTAGGAAGATGACTAGAGTTGTACTCAAACTTGCAGAGGGTTGTGATGTGGAATTTCAATGCTTGTTGTTGTTACTTGGGTGGATTTTATGCTAGTTGCAATAAAGGGTGATGTTGGAAAAGTGGGGAGAAGTTCCTTGAAGGAGGGGAGTATGTAATGCCTTGTATATTGAATTAATCCTATACTTTCGTGATAAAATAAATAAGTTATTTTAAAAGTAATTATGATAAATAATAATAAAAATGATAATAATAATAATGGTAATATAATATTGATGACATTAATAATAGTGAAACAACAAATTAACTAATTTATTATAAAATAAAATAAAAGTAAAAATGAGAAAAATTGATAAAAAAAAGTAAAAAGGGCACCCACAAGAACTTGCTACCAAAATATAATGCAATGGGAGCATGTGAGCAGACCAAATCGACAACGTGCATGACGCTCCTAGATGTGCGCACGCGCTCCTGCTTCGGCAGTGGCGAACCTCCATGCTAGATTTCCTGCGTGGGCAATAGGAGTGCGCACGCGCATATGGATGCATGTGTGTGTTGGGCACAATCACACATAGGGATGCATGCATGTCCCTGTGTTTACAAAAAACATTGGGAATTTGTTTTTATTTTATAGCCACCCGCTAGCGCGCAAGGAGGAGATAATGACCCCCAAGGAGCCCAAGGGACTTGTTTAAATCACCTAAAACGACGTTGGAGTAAGGTAAATAGAGTAGGAATGAATTTTTTTTTGTTTATTTCATTGTTTTTTAAATAGAATACAAAATTAAAAAAATTGAAAATTAATTGAAATGGGAAAAATTTGATACTACAGGTACAAATTACCTAACCACAATGACAAATACCAATGAACCATCCCAAGAAAGGAATGAAACAAACCAAATAGAGGAACCAAAGTTTGAACATGAATTACATGGGGATTTAAACCAATTAAGAATTTTGAGTGATGAACTGAAGAACACTAGGGAACCCCCTCGGGTTTCCCTCACCACATCAATACAAAACTTAATAGAATCTATCAACATTGCCCATAGTGAGATAACCAGTTTGAGCAAATATAGGGCTCAAATGAGAGAGGATTATAGCACTGGTATATCCAAAGAGGATATAAAAAACCTGAATATCACAAAATCCCAACTATGGAGAAAATTTACAGATCCTAGAACATGACAACCTCTCGATGTGAGGAAGAGGCGAGCTTGCATGGATTGATGTAATTATCAGCTATGGAGAGAAAACTAGAGGAAGGTATGGTTCATGGTTTTTTACAAGCCTCCATGCAACAATGTCGAGGTCCCACAGTATTTTCTCAGGAAACTGTGGGATGAGTTTGTGTTAAGGTTCCATGTGAACTACTTCGACATCACCGAGTTCCAAGGCGTCGGTTTAGGCTCAGCCTAATATCGACCTAATGCCCATCGGAACCCACTTAGAGGACCTCTTGCACCTAGGCGAGAGCCAAACCCGCCTCCTCAACCCTTTGGGTTAGGTAGCAGGCTAGATGCGATCCATGAGTCCATTAGACATGACAAACGACACCTTCTCGGGCATACCACATTTGTGGGTATGTCCTTGCTGAGCAAGAAGGACCCCCCCGAGAGACACACTTCTACACGGTCTACTGGTGGTGGGAAAGGGAGAGCAGATACAGGTGGTAGCCAGGTGGATCCATCCAAATTGATGAGACCAGTGCCACATCATTGTTATTGTTGTGGGGATCCATGCTAGGTTCCCACGCAGGAGCATGGCACAGAGAGATACCTACACCGGGTTAGTTATTGTTTTATTTAATGTAGCACCATTGATTATACGTTATGCAATCTCATAATTTATAATAAATTTAACTTAGAATCAGATGTTGATGACTTGATTTTTTTTAATGTACAACTATTTAGTGCTGAGTCTCCAACACATGGGTGGGAGGATGCTGGTTCCTTCAACCTAGATGGAAGCATGGTAGCTGTAGAGGACATCGCAACACCATGCACACAGGTATTTTTCTTTTAGCAATTAAATTTAATTTTAGTAGTTAATCTTGTCATCCAAGATATGTGTCTCTCTTGTAATTTGTTTTAATATTTGCATCGTGTTTATTGTTTATTGCTAATGCTCCGTGATCCTATTTTTATAACAAGGTTATGAGAGAAAAAAAATATTCTACCACACTATCTTAAAATTCATTCAATTCCTTCAAAAACGGATGAAATGTTCTCTTACCTTAATTGGTAACAAGTTAGGAAGTATGTTTGACATTGGTGAAAAAATGAGGGACCTAGAAAAAACTTATGTGGAAAAAATTTACATGGAGATGCACCAAGATGATGAGTTAGATAATTAAATTGGTAATTAATGAATTGGGTATAAGTTCTATTGTCAAGAATTGAATATGTTAAAATAACCATTATCTGCTCAATATGCTACCTCTAATGGAAACTTAGAAGAAAATGTACTAAGAAGGGTATTCTCAATTAGGATACCTTAAAAAATTAGGTTTGAAATAGAAGGAAAAGAGAACTCATAGCCATGTCAACTCTCTAGACCAGAAAGGAAATGAAGCACACGCAAGGTTTACTAGGGATAACTAGTCAACTAATTCGTATATAAGGAAACTTTAGTATCAATAATGGATACAATTTTCAAAGATATAGTTAGGGAACATATGACAAACACTTACCCTACAAATCATCCATCCTTTGATATTGCACAAGACAAGCATATGATTTTTGAATATCATTTCAAGGATTGACAAGAAAGTCTAAGGAGTAAGCCCATAAACTTTGTGGATATTCTCTAAAATAGAGAAAAATGTAACATCCCCCAAAATCATAAATTAAAAGAAAAATTGTTATGCAATTTTGGGACTGTTATTATCAATATCATATCATTGATGTTATGTCACTTGATTGATTTGTGACTTCTATTGTATCACTAAATTAGTTCTTGTCAATCGTCGCATATTTATTTTGATTGTCGACCCATATTTAGTTAATCTTGTTGTCCAATGTAGTTAATATTTAGTAATTGAATCTAAATATTTTTGTGCAAATGAACAGGTTTTCGCAGGATTGAGTGACTAGCCATCCCCAATGGGGATCAACAGATCCCCTCGTGAGCAGGTATCATGTAATAAAGTATTAATTTAATTTCAGTTTTGATGGCTTAGATTTGTATAGTTATATTTTTTATGTACTAATACATGATGCCATGAATATGTATGTAGGTCCCACTACATAGGATGTAGATGTCACTATCTCTCCATCGACTGCCTTTTTCCCACCATATATTCTAGATGTAGCCCCTGGAATACATGTCCCTTTCCCTGCATCCCTCCCCACCCCATTCCGTCGATACCTTGCCTCCCACACACCATCACACTTCCATCCAGCTCTTCCCCACCCCACCCATCCACCCCCTCCCTTGTAGTTTCCCATGTTTCCACCCTCCCCCCTCTGACCACATTACACCATCCATCCACATTCACCCATACCTCCACCCCATCTCGGACCTCATCCCATCCTCCCTATTCCCCCACCACCCTCGCTTCCTCTTCCAGGGTGGCCCATTCCATTCTACAGCCAGTTGGGGTTTATCGTCGTACATCACCACTTCTCCCACTCCAGTCCACGCCCTCTCCCATCGTGCCCCCTAGTGTTGTAACCAACATCGATGTGGCTACATCCTCCACTATGCCATCCACCCTAGCATCAGGGTAGGTTGTACAGCCTATTGCTCCACCTTCCACCCCTGAGGACCAACCAATTGCTTCACCTGCCATCCCCCAGGACCAACATGTTGTGTTCATGGCGAGATTGATTAGTTTATGAAAATATCATGCAATATTAATGAAAATTAACATAGCAGTAAACTGTATGAGTTATCTTACTATTTAAATGTTGTAGGGTGGCATTGCCGAGAGACTTGGATCACGGTGGAGGGTATCCCGCTCACCATTTATGGTCTCGTCTCAGGTGAGCTATTTAAAATTTGAAAACCTAATTTTTATTTTTAAATTGTGTTTTATACGTGTATAATTTCTTGTAGGAGTTAACATTTGATTGTTGTCATTTCAGAGTCGAAGGGGAGGTGGTCGAAGCGGCCAGAAGAACTGAGATTCCTCTAGCTCGAAGAAGAGGAAGATCAATTTTGGAGTTGCACCTGGGAGCTTCGAGGGTGGGCAGGAGGATTGAGAGACGCTCCTATGTACCCTAGCCATGATGTGGCATTTTGGCACAAGTTTCCATATTTTATATAGGGCATGAGTTTTCATATTTTGTATATGGCACGAGTTGCCATATTTTGTATATGATTGGAAATTTTTGTATATTAATATATCATTTTGTACTTCTTTATATTACTTTTCCTATTATTACAGATTTTCATACATTATTTTGAATGCAGTAGTAGTTTACAGTTGATGCACTTGCAATACTTATTGTTGACGAAGCAATAAATCCCGTATGTTCACAATAAAATCCATAAAAAAATTTAACATTGTATGTTAGTTAACAAAAAAATACACAAATGCATAAACATGTACAATAACAATGATAATTGAAATCTAACTCCTATAGAACCCTAACTCATATTGAACCGACATACTAACACCTACAGTCTTATTCATTGTCCAAATTGCAATAGAAAGCACTTGTTTTCCTTTGGTATTTACATAGTAATTCTAACCTTTGGCCTTCTACTCCATTTTCTAACCTTGACTAACCCTAGGACTGCCTATCAAACTAGACTATAATACTACCTATTAGGCAGCCATAAGACACACCTAAACTATTCCATTCTAGCCTAACCCTTTCTAAAACCATTTCCCTAGACTCCTACCTTTGCCTCTCTCTAAAGCAAGGCTTATTCCTTTCATTTCCACACTACTTAGACCCCTATGACTCTCCCTATATCTCTGACTATAATATCCATTTTGGACAGCCCTAGAACACCACTAACTCATCCTAAGTTTCCCTAACTTCTTCACCATAATATCCTATTTAGGGCATCCCTAATATCCTTCTTACCCACCTATCATAGCCTAAGGTCACTTCCTTTCCTTCCTATCTTACCCACTCACTAACACCTCACCTCAAATTTGTCCATAACCAAATTTAAAGTGGCACAAAGACATCCTAAAGGGACTGTATATAAACATTAATTCCCATCCATACTTAAAGAAATTTGACAGTGGTATATAAACATCCATAACTTAGCAAAATACTAGAAAAGGCCTTGAATTGCTTGCAAGTCATTGTGTCATCAAAAGCCAAGTGATTATACTTCTTATCATTCTTACTTGATTGGAAATTACATCTTGGACTATCATAAGGCATTTTACTTGACTGGAAATTACACCTTGGACTGCCATAAGACATTTTACTTGATTGGAAAATTTGATTTGGTTTAACAGTCCCATTGGCTTGAAAACTTGTCACTTATAAAATTGTTTATCACTGATGTTTACTTAAAAAGATTGTACCTTTGTCTTGACAAGCTAAAACGTGAAATATAGGACTGTCATAATGCTAAATGCTTGGATGGAAATACTTTTATGTCGATTGGAAAAGAGGTTGACTTTGTACGATATGATGATAACATCCCATCAACACCACTAACATGATTCAACCACATGCATAATTGAAATGAAAAAATCCCATAATGATAACATCCCATAAAAATTGTTATTCCTTGACAAATAAAAAATGAAACAAGTTCATGAATATGTATCTTCGATAACGATCTATTGAGCACTTTCAATTTTAATGATCTATTGTACTTATTGGAATTTTAATGATTTAAGGGTTAGCATGCATAACCTAGGGTTTAGAATCAACGAGGAAACCCTAAACCTAACTGAAGTTTAAAGGTTAGCATGCATAACCTAGTCTTTATAATCAATGAGAAAACCCTGACCCAAACGGTGTTTTGGGGTTAGCATGTATAACCTAGGGTTTAGAATCAATGATGAAACTCTAAACCTTGGAGGGAAACCCTAACACCAACCCTACCCAACCATCTCTTGTGGGCTCTTATAAAGTACCTTTTTGTTTGTATATGAGCATGCCTAGGATTTGTAGTCATATGTCACATATTATTTATAGACTAATCAAATGAAATACTTCAAAGCTTAAGCATGGATTACTTTACATAAGCTAGGGTTAGAGCTTCATGAGAACTTCTTTTATAAACCATAGTGAAATAAGTAAAACATAGCTCATCTTCATCTTACATGTGTTTTGGACTTGCCTTGTCCATATCAATAGGCCTTCTACTCCATTTTCTAACCTTCAATAACCCTAGGACTGCCTATCAAACTAGGCTGTAATACTACCTATTAGGAAACCATAGCACACACCACTAACTCATCCTAAGATACACTAACTTATTGACTGTAATATCTTATTTAGGGCAGCCTTAATAGCTTTCTTACCCGCCTATCATATCCTAAGGTCACTTCCTTGCCTTCCTATCATACCCACTCACTTCCTATCTTGTCATCCCTATTGATCCTTCCTTTGGTAGCGACATGTTCTCTTTGGGTGTACACAAGTGCATGATGACCTATACAAAGGTTTGCACTTAGGATATCTAACGAAATAAACACCATTAAAGTTTACTTAACAAATTAAACCCAAAATTATCTCAAATTAGCATGCATAACCAATGCTAGAATATACCCAATCATAAAGATAATATAAGCTAAAATTCAAATCTAGAAGTACACAATATTTGGACAACTGAAATAGTTCTTATGTATATGTATATATATGATATGTATGTATATATATTTGGAAACCATAAGTGAAGCTAGCCCCAAACTATCATTGTTGTCATTAAGGTATCCACAATATAATTGTTTTCCTCATTAGGGTTTATAAACCCTAATCATCTTTCATCATAGAAGCACATTGCATTTCAAACAAGTCTAGCACTAGTTTCGAAGTCAACATGTCTATCCTAGGATGATTCCTCAAACCCTAGGTCTTTGTCTATTGCATTAGCACAAGAACCAAGACCTCCATGGAAAATCAACTAAACTTAAAAAAATCTTCTTCTAAGCAAGGAATCAAAAGAGTCTCGAGACTTATCAAGTTAAGTTTTCCATGGTATTTCCCTAACCTCCATGTATCAGACAAGAAAAAGACTGCAATATCACAAAATACATTAGCTCTTTTCTTGGTATCTTTGATAGGGTTGGAACCCTAATGTTACCTCCTTTTCCTTCACAACAAGAGCTATAGATTCTTCTTGTTGTTTAATTCTACCTCCTTTTCCTCCTTTTCATTCCTACTCTATTTGTCTACTACATCTTCTTGTTCCCAATGCTCCTTGACATATGTGTCAGAGGTGGTTACAATGCTCCAATGCTTATCCTCAATATGTGTGCCAAGGTGGTTACTATGCTCATTTTTTCTCCTCAACATGTGTGTGAAGGTGGTCACTATGGTCCAATATTTCACTTATCTTCATCCTAATATCACAAGGAAACCTAACAAAATAAACCCTAGTCCAAGTGTACATTAACACCATGAAGATAAATCCCTTTAGGGCACTCTTTCCAAGCATATAACATATCCAGAACCTCTTAAAACAACAAATTACAACACCAACAAATCTACTGAGAAAAACCCTAGTTTACAAAACCAATGCACAATGGAGTCACTAGGCCATGCAAACGCGGTGGAGAGGGCCCAACGGAGGTAATGGCATGCCAAGAGACCAATAGAGTCAACGTCTTATCGATCCGACCTCCAATTTCCAAGTTATGTCGAGTTGGAAGTCACATGAAAATGTCGTTCAGGGACACTTGGTCACTCTCGGTCCAGGAGTGAAAAACCAAACAGAGCAGCAAGATTGCATGCCATTGGCTCTGATAGGTGTGTATGGCCAATGCCGATATGGAACTACAACAAAAACTTGATTTAGAGCAGGATTTTAGTGCATTTTTTTCCCAATTTTGGTGAACAATCTAGCGCTAAACCTGGCGCTATTGTACAATTTCGTAAAACTCCATCCATTGCATCTTTTTTCCCATCCTTTTTAAAATCCATTTTTGTCTCCATTTTTGCGCCCAATTTTTTGCATCTTTTGTTACACCCTTATTTGTGCTCAATTTTGCATCTTTTTTTGCGTCCTTTGTTACATCCTTGTTTGCACCTAGTTTGACGCTTAGTTTTGCATCCAATGTTGCGCCTTATTTTGCTTCTAGTTTTTCATCGAGTCTTGCACCATGTTTTGCATCAAATTATGTGTCCAATTTTGCATCTAGCATTACATCTAGCTTTGCATCCAATTTTGGGCCCAATATTGCGTCTTGTTTTGCATCCAATTTTACTTATAATGTTGCATCCCATTTTTCATCTAATTTGCATCTTGTTTTACATCTTTTTTTGTATCCATGTTTGTGTCTGATGTTTCATCTCATTTACGTCATATTTTGCATCTATGTTTGCACCTGGTGTTATATCCTGGTTGATGTCTTTTTTTGCATCTATGTTTGAGTCCAATGTTGCACCCAGTGTTGCACCTAGTGTTGTGACTGGTTTTGCAACTATGTTTGTATCTAATATTGCATCCAATGTTGCATCCCATCTTGCATTCAATATTACGGCTAGTTTTACATCCAATGTTTCATCCCATCTTGCATCCAATATTGTGTCTCGTTTTAAGTTTTTGTTTGCGCCAAGTGTTGCCTCCAGTTTTGCACCTGGTGTTATGCATGGTTTTATGTCCATCGATACACCATATTTTGTGCCCAATTTAATGTCCAATTTTACGTCTAGTTAGGAGTCCACTTTGCATCTACTGATGCGTCTAGTTTTGGGCCTAGTATTTCATCTAGTTTTGAGTCATTAATTGTGTCTAGTGTTGAGTATTTTCTTCCATCCAATTTTGCGATTAGTGTAACATCCATTTTTGTGTCCACATTTGCGTCTGACATAAGGTCCACTTTTGCATCTACTTTTTTGTTTTGTGTGACGTCTACTTTTACATCATCTTTTGCATTTAGTGTTGTGTCTAATATTGCATCAATCTTGCACTACTACATTTTTTACCTTTAGAAATACATTGCAATATCATTAGGGCATGGAGGAATCAAACCACCGACCTCCTGCTTATAAGGCAGGCACTCTTCCATTGAGTTAGAACCCTTTAAGAATCGGGAAGATGAGCAATATTAACACATTAAATTTCATCATTGTCCCTGAAATATTGTTTCACCTTTATTGTTTTGTGTATAATTTGTCATGTGTTTTTCCTATCATGCCTATTGACATACATTTAAATATTATTATGTTTTCTCATCCAGAACCAAGACATTTGAAATAGCAGGATTCTAAACACTTGCATATGGAAAATATTAGTTTCCATTCTGATAGATTGCACATCCACCTTGTTTTTCCTACAACAATGCCTACATATGTAATACTATGTTACCAAAAATGAGAAATGAGAAATGCAAAAAGAAAAGGGAATGGTACATGAAATGGGTTTTGGAGGTTTCACATAGAAGAAACAAGGAGAGAGAGAAAACAACACTAATGGTGAAGAAGAGCATGGAGATCACAGAGCCTGGATACGGTAAAAATGCAGTCTAGGTTGTCAATGGGTCTTGATTTGTGGGTCAAGTAGGTTTACTTACTTGGTAAAACTTGTTGTAAACAAGAGCTTGGTTATTTTGAACTTTGTATGCCAAGAGGTATTTAATACAACCAAAAAATCCTAGCAAGTCCTCTTCAGTAAGGCCTAAATATTTGATAATTAGGGTTAGTCTTCCAACCAAAACAAAAAAAAATTATAGAATTCCCACTACTTTACACAAAGAAATTTGGAAACTGAGGACCACTTCACAAACTACAATGGATGATCAATGATCGACAAAGCAGAACTGAGACCTAAATCATGTATACAACAAATACAAATGAATTAAAATGGAACTAGGAAGAGGCTAATCAAATGCCAAGATAACATAGAAAAAATGAAAATTTATCATGAAATTACACAAAACAATCTGGTCATCCATACCTTCAATTGCAATTTGTGTTGTGGGTATGGAATAGAGCTAGGATTGAAGTGAAATTCAATTTCCCAAAGAATTGAATTTTTGGTGCTTGAAAAGGTGGAGAAGATGACAAACTGGTTAAAAGGGATTGAACCCCACACTTTCACAGCCACAACAATAATATCTGTCACTATCAGGAAACTCTTTTATTCCAGGTTCTCGTGGTCGATAGAGAGGGTTCCCCAAAAGGGACCATATCATATGCAAACAATAGTAGTGCAGTTAGGACATGGTGTAAAAAGAAACCATTACCAGCATGGGTGTTCTTCTAGAGGTGTATCTCTTTTTTCTAGTCCATCGGTTTAAATCAAACTGCATCAATGTAAATCTGAAATAATTTCATAGATAGGGGGCAGCCATGGTTAACCCAATTAGTGATCCCAATGAAGTGAGAAAACCTCCAAGATGTGGGAAATTGTCATATAACTGTCATAGAGCCTCATAATAGCAACACTGACATTCTATTCAACAATGATACTGTGAATTTCTCATGATTCATTTCCTAGTTTAAGTTTCTTTAAAGTCTTCATGCTTTGTCTGGTTATCCATTTCACCTATTTAAAGGTATGCAATATATTTGTTGATTTTCACAGGTTAGATCAGTGTTAATACAAGTACTAAAATTCAATACATGAACATATAAAGAATTGAGGTAAAATTCAAACTGTAATAAAACATAACAGCATAACTTTCATTTCTTTCAACTTAACGCTCTGCTAGTCACTGCGTTAAATTAACACTCTGCTGGTCACTGCGTTAAATTTGATCATTGAAATGTTTCATCAACTGTCATGTGAAAAAAAAAAATTTTAACACGTGTAGTAAACTAAATCTCAAGTAAACTACAGAATATAAAGAATCTTAACCATTGTTGGATCTGCCTTATACTTAGTTAGTTCTGAGTTTGATCTTGTCACTGAAAGGACAAGTCAAACTAGTTGAACCATATACGTACCTTGAGAGAGAGAGGGAGTAAACAAACCTTAGTTTCTTCAATCAATTTAGCAGTGCAGTCAAGGAGAATCACACAGATGCACTCAGAGTAAAAGATGTACAGTCAAGCACTCTACCAACAGATTCACGATGAACAAATTCCTGAAAGCAGCCAAGGTGGATCAAATAGAAAAACTCAGCCTGTGCAGAGAATAGATCACAGTAAACCCCATGCAAAATAACACAAAGGTAAAAGCTACAGACTGCCGTGGAGAAAGAAAAACGTAGCCTAGACCAAGTAATCCAGGTAGATCGGTGAAGACCAGGAAAAGAGATCAGTGAAGACCAGGCATAGTGATTCTGAGAAGACAAGCCCATGAAGGTAATCCAAGCCGTGAGAAAAATCATGCAGTCAGCCGGCATAGAAAGCCCCTCAAATAAAATGCAGACAACAGATAGCTGGCAGAGAGAGCCCGACAAATAAAACACAGACAACAGACAGCCGACAGAGAGAGCCCCACAAATAAAATGCATACAGCCACCGAAAAAAATAACATGTGAAGGTAGATTGATGAAGACTAGACTGAGAAGGAGATCGGTGAAGATCAGACCGAGAAGGAGATCGGTGACGACCAGACCGAGAAAGAGATTGGTGACAACCAGACCGAGAAATTAATCCCGTGAGATAAAGCCCGTGAAGATAAGCCAAACCAAAAATCAGAATCCAAGCCCATGAAAAATAAAAAATCAGAATCCAAGCCCATGGATAAAGCCATGCTGAGAAAAATCAAAATCCAAGCTCGTGGAGAAAGGCGCGCCGTGAAAAATCAAAATCCAATCCCGTGAAGGTAAGCCGTGGTGAGATCCCAAAATCATATGTGTTGAAACTAAAAATAATATCTTCCTTAAATAGGTTAGGGTATATAAAAAAATTACTTAGGATAGAATTAACGGAGGCCCACAAAAATAAAAAAAATCATCAAAATAAAAATTAGGTAGCCCAAAAGAATAAACTGTCCCAACAAAAGTAAAAAAAGATTTTAATATAATAAAAACTAAATTGTCAAAAAGTCTATTAATAAAATCATGAGATTTTATTAATAAGACTAAAATAATTATTTAATGAAATTATAATAAAATGAAAGTCCAAAGGTACAACATAAAGTCCAAAATCATAAGTGGGTCATTATAATAACAACATAAGGTAACCATAAAAAAAATGGTTCAATGATCTTTAATAAATCATCAAGTAAATATACTCCATAAAGTAGGAGTCATCATAGTCAAAGGTGCACACAAGTAATAGTGGTAAGACTAGTAAGAATAGGACCAAGATTCAACAACCACAAGATCAAGGTGAACCATAAAGGTGGACAATCAATCAAATAGGACCAATAAGACAAAATACTTTTCTCTCTCTCAAGGTACATAGTTTTATATATTTTGTCATCACTGTATAAGGGGGAAGAGCCAACCAGATGGTACAATCCTTTTGTCCTTGACACTGCTCCTAAAGGTTAGGTACTAGGGACATCGTCAAGGGGTGGCCAGTCCCTTGAGAATCAACCTAGCAATAACCGATTAGGAGAGGGGACATCATTATATTCCATTATTAATGAATGACTTTCAGCCTTAGGCTAAATTTTAGTCTCACACTGAATCAAGTTGATCAATCCCTGGACCCTAACCGGGTCCTCCATTCTCTCGTAGAATGGTTCTCAGTACTAAGCTGAGTTTCCGTCTCACATTGAAAATTGATCAACTACCTACACTACCTACTTGGACATCATGTCCCTGGTCCTATACCAGAATATATCTCTGCCTCTACCTGCAGGTTCTACTTGGACATCACATCCTTGGTCCCAGACCAAAATACCCTAGAGGCATATAGGGGCCCTAGCCACATTCTAGGGGCTTTGCCATGGCATCAACCTACTTAGTCCTAGACCAAGAACCCAAGGAGACTACTGGGGGCCTTAGGGTACATTCTAGGGTCTTATTCTGTCCTAGTCAACTAACTAGGAAACCATTCTTTGAGAATGGGTCTCGCAGCTACGATAACTTTAACAATATTGACAATTGAGGATTGCTTTATTGCTCTTGTATATGTGGCATTTATTTTTCCAATATATTAATGTCTAGTGTTCCTGAATCGCAAATTATGAAACTAATTTTCATATTGCTGCATTGCAGGCTTTATTCTACTCTGCTCTTCATTGTGCACGAGAAATAATGATTGTTGATGATGGATCAAAGAACTTACTGAGGGCTGTAAATAGCAGGCTAAGTGCACTGGCTTTTCATATCAAAGAGTATTATTGGATTGATACGATAAATCTCAATGAAATTTATAGATACAAGACAAAATAATATACCTCTGATGCTGTCAACAAGTTCAATATTTATCCAGAGCAAATTCCATCATGTCTTGTTAATTGGATTCCTGATCAAGGAGGATTCCTAGTTGGGAACCTTCAGCCTGCTCACATGGATTTCAGGTTTTTCTCCTTGGGGAATCTTTGGGATATAGTAACATATCTAACTACTCCAGAACAGGTTGAGGCTATATTGAACCTAATTGAGAGCAAATGGGATGATCTTGTGGGAAGCATGACTATGAAAATCTTCTTTCCTGCATTGGAATATGAAGAGTGGCGAATTATCACTGGCAGTGATCCAAAGAATATGTACTGCTCTCTCCTTTTTCTTATATTGATTGTTAATATGCATGGTTTTGTACATTGGGATTTAGAAGGGAAGCATACAGAAATTCAATGTTCAGGGTTGTGTTTGCATTCTGTGTTCACTTTTAAAATTGAAGTCATATATGAGTGCTGAAGGACAGGATGGGATTTTGCAGTTGCATTCTGTGTGTTGTATGTTGGCATGTACCTACTGTAAGATACTAAAAAAGTATTATGTTCACCTATCTCAATGTTGCCATCTGCTTCATTTTTCCTCAGTATTGTGTAGCATATCTTCTTTAGCTATATGAAATTTTGATAGTATTTTTGGTAATTCTCTATATATAATGTTGTGTATTTGAAAGCTGAAAAATAATCTATGTTTGATTGGGAGATATGGTATGGAACTCCATGCATTGATTGTAAATGATTTATATTATCATCTTCAATGGGATTTAGAAGGTCAAAAAATTCATCCAGGTTCCTTTCAGAGAGTTTCAGAGCACCTCATAAAGTTGGAGATAGATTCAATTTTGCAGATTGTTAAACATTTCTGTTTAAAATAGCTTCATCCATTATGTGAAGATAAGTATATTTATGATACCAAAGCCCTTAAAATAGAATTGGGTATAGATTGGTGGCCTCACTCAGATGACAAAGGACTCACAGCTGCGGTAGAAAAAACACTAGAAATCCTGAGCCGTGCAAATAGGGCCTCTTGTCTTGCAGATTTTCAGTTGAATGCATTAAAAGCATGGATGAATGTGCTAGCTTTGTCAATGTTTGACAAAAAATTTGTAATTCCATTCATGCTTGAGAGCTATCATACTTATCCAAAACAATTTCTGTGCTTGTTATGTTTCTAGACCATAAGAATACCTACTTTCCTTGTTTATGTTTTATAGCCTTTCTGGATCAGTTTGTTTTGGTACTTATATTTTTGTTTGTAGTACTTCATATCATTTCTTGTTGAACAGGGGATAGATTTAGGTTCAATAACCCTAAATGCAACATTCTCAGAAGAATCGATAGGGTTGTGTGTTGAAGATATTTGCAATTATCTATTGACATCAATGTAGTTGTTAGGCCCTCTTGGTGATCCAACAAATTACATGCTAAATTTTCTCATAACACAGGCCCAAATTTTTCTTATTTTTGTGAGGTGGATGTGCAGCCGTATAATGTCAACAACAAAGAGAATGCATATTTGGCCACTCTATGCAAAAGTGATCAGAACAGTGATCACAAGCCTAAAATTATTGATGGATATAAAACCATTTATTTCAGACAGACTTGAAACAATGCTTAGATGTCTCCTGGTAGTGCTTCTGACATCATTATACTTTATTCATTCTCAAAATAAAGAGTACTAGGAAAGAAAAGAATCAAAGACAGATATGCAGAATGTGGCAGAGATGTCTTTTCTGATGTTTCTCTTATGAGTTTGGGATTTCTACCTGTTCTTTGCAGTTGTGTTGAAAAAAACAATGTTGCAAACCTATCTTTAGCTGTAATTGATACACTCTTAAAAGGTTTTCTAGCACCTAATACTTGGTTGGCTATTTTGCAAAACCATTTTCCTATGCAGTGTGTAATTGGTCGGATTCGACATGATAGTTGGAGAGATTCAGCTGCTGTAATCCTGAATTTCTGTCTATCTTTAGCACGTGTGAGAGGAGGTGCTGAGATGTTGCAGTCAATTGGTTTTTTTTCATGCTTGTCAACATTTAGTCACTTCCTACGAGATGAAATTTCATTAGGCTCAAGAAACAGAGAGGGTCCATTCTCCGTGTGGCCTAACGGTAGACTGTGTGATGGGTTATGGGGTTTAGCGCTAGCTGTTGTAACAAAAATGGTGAACTCTCTTCGAGAAAATGATGTTGGTGATTTAGTTCTATACAATGCATTGACCTACTTTTATTCTAAAAAATATTATATCTTGTGTGCACTGTATTCCCCCGAACTTCCAACCAATGCACTTGGTAGAAAGAGAACTAAACATCAAAGGCCCCAAACTTCTCTCGTCACATTACAAGAAAAAGAACATGCCATTACTCTTATGTGCCATCTTGCAAAGAACCGAGTGACATGGCTAAATGTTATGCAAGGTGTAGATTCAGAAATCTGGGAAACTTGTATACATCTACTAGCCTTTATTGCTAGAGAAGGTCTCATATGTACTCAAGATAATGCTAGGGAAAGTATGCTTTTGCGATGCCCTCCCCTTCAAAAGGAAGAGATAGATGCACATGAAAAGACTTCAATAATAAACAACAAAAATGGATGGTTTGCTATTTCAGCAAGGGGATCAATGGCTAGAAGAAGACGATGGCCAGCATTGCAACAACCTGCACTTGATCCTGGCACGAATATTGTGCCATTATCTTTTGTTAAAGGTGAAGCTGAATTAGAAAATATTACTACTTCCTTTACAGAATACTTGGATTTGGTTTCCTTACAAGTGTACAAAATAAATTTTCATTGAGATATGTGGCCATTTTGTTGTGTTATCCACTTATCTTGTTATATGTGAAAGAGTTGATAAGTCTAGGTGATTTTTCCAAGGCAAGCATGTCAGGTCAATTGCAATTCCTAGTAATTTTTGTAGGAGAGAGAGTTAACGAGTCTAGGTGGTTTGTTCGAGGCAGGGAAATGAGGCCAACTATAATTCCTGGTGGTTTTTGCAGGAAAAATGCATAGCACAAAAACATACTTATTTTATAAAAGACTGAACCATGTAATGGAAAACTGGCATTTGGAATTAAAGCAGGAAAAGAGGAATAGGCAAGGGAAATTGGAAAAGTTTTAAAGGTCATCCTAGGGTCTAAATGCTAAACTACATTCTATAGAAATCAAATTCTCAAGTTTCTTGATTATGTTTACTTACATAAAGAAGAACATAGTTGGTTAAAATCCAAGCTAACCAAGTTGGACTTGTACAGAATCCAGATGCACACACATTTTATAGTGTTTCTATAAAAAAGAGTAACATTGTCCAGTCTGCAGACCATGATACAACATAGAAATTCATAAAGAGAAACAACATACAGGTTTGGATTAAAAGTATAATTTGTAGACAGTTATCACTTGGGCACGATGCTGTCTTAACTAACAAAAAAGGAAATGTGAGAGTTAGTTGACATATCATGTGTAAGAGTGTAGGAAACCTCATTTCATCTTTTCATCTCTTGCTCCTCTTTCTTCTTGAACAGTTTGATATGGTTACGACCATTTTGGATGTCAACAAAGTGGCATTCAAATCTAGGTAAACTACAAAGATATGAGCCATGACCTGCAAATGAAAATTGAAGTACCCCGATTTCAATTGCAACTCCTAGTAATTTTTGCAGGAGAGAGAGTTAACGAGTCTAGGTGGTTTGTCCAAGGCAGGGAAATGAGGGCAACTATAATTCCTGGTGGTTTTTGCAGGAAATCTAATGCATAGCACAAAAACATACTTATTTTATAAAATACTGAACCATGTAATGGAAAAATGGCATTTGGAATTAAATCAGGAAAAGAGGAATAGGCAAGGGAAATTGGAAAAGTTTTAAAGGTCATCCTAGGGTCTAAATGCTAAACCGAATTCTATAGAAATCAAATTCTCAAGTTGCTTGATTGTGTTTACTTATAGAAAGAAGAATAGAGTTGGTTAAAATCCAAGCTAACCAAGTTGGACTTGTACAGAATCTAGATGCACACACATTTTATAGTGTTTCTATAAAAAAGAGAAACATTGTCCAGTCTGCAGACCATGATACATCATAGAAATTCATAAAGAGAAACAACATATAGGTTTGGATTAAAAGTATAATTTGTATATAGTGTTCACTTGGGCACAATGCTTTCTTGACTAACAAAAAAGGAAATGTGAGAGTTAGCTAACATATCATGTGTAAGAGTGTAGGAAACCTCATTTCATCTTTTCATCTCTTGCTTCTCTTTCTTCTTGAACAGTTTGAGATGGTTACAACCATTTTGGATGTCAAAAAAGTGGCATTCAAAGCTAGGTAAACTACAAAGATATTAGTCATGACCTGGAAATGAAAATTGAAGTACCTCGATTCAACAAAAGAAATCCCAATGGAAATTGTTTTGGAACTTTTTATCCAAGACCAGTGGTATGGACCGTATGGCAAATTTAGTTGGCTCAAAATAGGAATCCCTTCCAATCTATGACAACACCTAGGAGTCCCATATCTTTGAGATATCCTAAAGGATAACATCAAAAGAAAAGAGACCAGTGTAAAATTTAAAATTCTTGCGGAAACTCTCAGTCAAAGAGAATGACATATAAACTTTAATTGTTGCTACATATTAAGACTATGGTGCTAATGATTTGGATGGAATTGCCTAAGTAAGACTAATGAAGCCGAAGATTCAATTTGTGTTGGAAATTCACTACGAGCTTGAAATATTTGGAAACAAAGACACATGTTGCAAGGAAAGTTTTCATATGATACTATTTAATTATAATAAAAACAAGAGTCACATGTAGCAATATAGAATTTGTAAATGTAGAAAATGGAAACTGAAGTATTGCAGGAATTGTCATTGGCATTTGCAATGTGTCTATTTCCTTCCTTAACCTTTCTGTCTTCATTTGAAGGGATGTTTCTCTATGTGCATATTTGCATTTAGTGTTTCTCTAGATCCATAAATTTTTAAAGAGGCCAACTACAATTAATTGAAATTGGGTAAACCGAGAATGCAAGGATAATCAAAATGAAGTTTCCAAAAATCAATTTCAACCTTGTAAATGAAGTTGTAAATTGTAAATTCCAATTCTATGAAGATATTACAAACTTGCAAGTAGTCAGTGTGCAGCCGAACCAAGGAGCTAGGTAGTCCATGACATGAGCCAAGGAGCAATGTAAAAGAAAATAGTTGAGCTAAAAACAATTATTATAGCAGTTCATTGGGACATTTAGAGGGAATAGCAACAAAAAACAAATATGAATTGCATTTCAATATTAAAAGCATGTAAATGGCATCAACCTTAGTAGAACTAAGAACATGTTTTGAAATCAAACATGCATAGGAAAGAATGAAATATTAGAGAAACAAGCAGGACATGTTTTGAAACAAAGATAGGTTAAGAATTTGCAAACATAACTAATTTCATGTCTTGATTTGATTTTTAAACAAGAGTTTCCTAAACATATGGAGCCATGGTACAAGTAGCACATATTTTGAAATAGAGACAAGTAAGACTTTGCAAAGAGAACCAATTTTATTTCCTAATCTAATTTAGAAAAAAGAAAAAGAAAATCCATAATAACATCTTTGGAAACAAAGACACATGTTGCAAGCAAATTTTTTGCAAGGAGAAATAGTTTCATGTGTAAAAGACATGAACATAATTGCAATGAAAGACATGCTCTGAAATTGAATATGCATCTTTAAAAAAAGGAAAGAATGAAATTGGATACAGGTTGCACAAAAAGGTGAACATCTTTTCAAATAGAGATAGATTGCAAGGAATGACTTTGCAAAGAGCATCAATTCCATGTGTAAGTGGCATCACTCTTAGTCCAATAACATTTTTTTATAACATAAACAACTGCATAGATTTGACAAAGTTGTATTGACAAGGCACACCAATAAAGTACAATTGAATGCACAATGTAGAGCATATGATGAGTAATAGAGAATATAAAGCCTGAAAGTGATATAAACATAGTTGTATATACAATGCTAAAACATAAACTGAAAATTTGGCATATCCAAATGGGTTTGTCAGTTCAAAAAAGAGATTCTAATGTAGTTGTAACCATGAATATCAGAATGAACAAAATTTACATAGTGTCACTTTGCAAGATGAGCAATGTGCAAGGAGTGCCAAAAATCTGTTTGCTAGAGCAAAATTTGCAAAAAAGAAAGTGATTTGAAGCTAATAACTAGACAATATAGATTTCTATGACAATGTTGTATGCAGTTAGTGTAAAAATATCTCACAGGCAAAGTTTTCACAAGTGGAAAACTGTTGACAAGATCTTTCTTGTCTAATTCCTTTGAAAGTTATTGCAGGTGTGGCAATTTCATTGTACAGTCCATTGTGCCATCCTCTATCTCAAGAACACACTCCAAACAATGCTTGTATCTGTAGAGTGTGTTTTGTTTGTGACAAACTAAGCAATATGGAAAGCTATCAAGCATTGGGTTGCTGCAAGCATTGCATATTCTGTGAAATGGAAGCGAGAAGACATTCTTTGTTTTCAAATGGTTCCCTGTACGTGCAAATTGTAGATGGAAAACTTTATTTGCACAAAATAAACAAATGATAGGAAAAATGACATGAATGCTGATGAATAAAAATTTCAAAATAATATATTTTGAATAAAATACATAAGGTTTTTAAACCATGTAAACATCTTTATATGATGTTAATGTACAGGAAAATAAATGGCATTGCATATATGTCAATAACAAATGTAAATTTAATGGGAAGGATCCAAGATATATGAATGTTGCAAGATATACAAATGTTGCAAAGATCATCATAGCCAAATGCTATGGTCATTTATCAAGCAATCCTCAAAAATATGAAAATTGAAACCACCAGTTTCAAAATTTTCCCAAAAGTGATCAAGCAATGAGCCAACAGGGGTTGTTGCAACTGTTGTATGCAAGTTCACATTGTGGTGTTTCATGAAAATAAATAATTCTTTTTGCAAATTGGAATGTTGCAACATGTCAAAGTTAAGGTCACTAGTAGTTACGATATGTTGATTTTGGTCAACATTTTCCACTATGTTTTCAACAAATCTATAAATCTCTACAATTGGTGCATTTGGCACTACAGATACATTTGACAATTTTACAATAGCTTTGTTAATTTGAAATTGGAAAGTATTTGCTTCTATACAATTTGTTGTATAGTTTTATATAGTTTTCTATACAATTTGTTGTATAGTTATAAAAAGGGTCATGGCTTAGCTCCAAGTAGTCCTAGCAGGTCACAGCTCATTCTAGGAGCAATTTACAAGTCATGGCCCAACTTAGCACATAGATCACGACTCATTCAAGGAGAAGCACAAGATCACGAATCAGTCCAACAACAAACTTTCATGACCCTAATCTAACAGCTAGAAGGAGGTCATGGCTGAGTTTAGTAGCCAACAAAATATCATGGATCAGTCCATCACAACAATGGAATTTGTTTTCTCACATAGTATTTTGGTAGATTACCTGCTTTGGGTTGGATTCGATGATAGGTGTTTTCCTTTGAAAAAAGGAAATTAGCCTCATCCTGCCAATTTGAAGTCATATTGAACTTGTACATTCTACTTATCTCAGTCTTTAGAGAGTATAATCATTTTCATTATTTAGAGTAAAACCATTTTCTCTCTTCAGAGAGAAACCACCTGTGCGAAAAACCCTAACATATTTCAGAATTGAATGCCTCTTGAGTTTTGGATTCAAAATTGATACCATCATATTGGTGTTGAATCGCCCATCTATTCAACATACCCAACTAAGATCTCCAAGGGAGAAAAAGACCTTACGGAATTGACATTTATGGGATCTCCAAGGCAGTGAAAGAGCTTGCAGGATTGACATTTATTAGTAGGTATAAACTTGTGATTCATGCAAATGCTTAGAGAAATTTGATTAGAAAATTTAAATCAAAGTGAGTTCGTAAAAAAAATTATTCGCAAGCCGTCACCTGAGAGATTCGAACTCTCGTGAGGAAACCCTATGTACTTAGCAGCCACACACCTTAACCACTTGAATAGTCAACAGGAGGTCACGGTTTTCTCACTAAAGGTAGCAGCAGCCCCTTAGACAACAACATAGGTAACAACCCAATAAAATGAAGTACACAGTAAAATGTGAAACGTTGAGTTGAAAAACTGAGGTGGATAGCTTTCGAGTGACCAGAGGTTCAATCTAAAGGAATCTTAGATCATTTGCAAGAAAAGTCCTCTAAAAACAAACCACAAAACCACAAAACTAATATTCACTAAATATTCAAAACCCCATTTATTTTCCCCAAAGAAAATAAGTTTTCCCTATGAGCTGCAAATTGAGTAATAGCTCCCTAGGTTCCCATATTGACGCCAATTAGATGCAAATGCGCACAATAATAAGATATAGAAATGCATATCATTATAGATATCCGGACCCTAATAATTTTGATAGTTTTTTTTGTCCTACTAATAATAACAATAAGTAACAAAGCCATGGAAGTGAAGCTTACCTTTGAACAGAAGGTGATTCCTATGTTCTTGCAGCGCCTTTAAATTTAGCATATGGATCTGTGGTGTTCACAGAAGGAAGAGACTGCACCCGTATTATAGAGCTTCACCATGGAACCACCAAAATGGCCTTCCTTCTGCATTTTGTGTTATTCTAAGAATTCGTTTTAGAGGAATGTGGATGAAAAAGAGCACTCCACTGACGAGGGTTTGAATTTCATTTCATATCTGCCCTTCCAACTAATTTTTTTTAGACTATTTGAACTCTTATCTTTCCTATAACTGAATATTACTAAGAACTAGGCTATTGTTGTTAAAATGTGAAAAACTAGGCAGTTGCACATCTTGTTGTTGCACAAAATAAGGGTAAGGAGCAGTTAATGATTGGGTAATCCTCCTATTTCTTTCACAGGTAAATCATTATTAATCTCTTCTTTAATCTATTACTATTGGTAGGGTCAAAAATATATAGCCCTAAAGATTCACATATTCACAAATGGTAGGATTAGCACAGGTAATTAATCTTTTGTTTTAAGGGCAGGTTAAAAATCATGTGTTTAAAGGCATATTGATAGGATAAGAATTCACATATACAAATAAAAAGACAAATAATCTTGTGTTTATTAAGGAACGAGAGGGCAACAACAACGTTTTATTGAATTCTATTAAAAGAAATACACAATAACAATGTTTTAATTACAGGATTTAACTTTTAGTTTAAAAATATGTTTTTTATTAAGAATTTTAATTTTCCATTAAAATATAATAATAATTTTAGTTATATTATGTATTAACACATTAAATAATAAATTCAAGAAAATATCTAAATGTGGAACCTAGAATCATTTCTCAAAGTTAATGCCAGGCTATATGTAATGCAACATACAAACTTTTGGAAGGTTAACATGTTGTGTCAATGGTGTAATTGAAATTGTGAATTTTTTATTTTCAATTAAAAGATATACTTTTATTAAGAAGTTTAATTTCCAATTAAAATGTTTCTCTAGGGTGGAACAAAAAACAATATTAACAATGACACAAACAACTCAAAAGTAACATGTGTCAGTGTTATGCATCTAAAATACATTAAGTGATAAACTTAGGAAACAAGCAAAAGGTGGAACCTAGAATCCTATCCAAGGGTTAATGTTAGGCCACATGTAATGCAACATACCAAATTTTTCAAGGATAACATGTTGCATCAATGGTGTAATTGAAACTGTGGCATTTTAAAAGGCCAGATAAATATAATATGCCCTTTGTAGAGGAGATTCAATAAAAAATCAGAGAGACATATAAGAAATATATTATAAAAGTTTTAGGATAGAGATATAAGAAACAAACGGTGGATAGCTAACATTATAATAAAGCAAGCATGGATAAACATATCACTTAGTATTTTTGGGTAAACATGTGGATATAAACATTGCCAAGTTCTTGAATACATGGGGATCCCTTTTTATGTCTAATATGCACTACATACGGCCACTTGGTTTCATATTATAGGATAAATATATTTAAGAAAACATGGTGGAAGAAATATGTAACAAATCAACTAGAGAAAGATAACGAGGTTCCATCCACTAATAACCATTTCAAATGGAAACTATTTAATATAGGTAAAGGTAGTGCTCGGAAGGCTCTTTCATATCCAACATGGTAGGGGAAACTAAAATCAATGTTGATGTTTGGAGAAACTCTTGTCATAGATTTAGATACTCAAGTGTGTTGAATAATGGAAAGTGGAAGGGGTTGTATCCCTAGTGAAAGGTGGTGACATCGTATCGAGTGTTATAGATCTAGATACAGGTTAGAAATTTTAGTCCACCGCCTTTAATTCCTAAAGGCACATCTAAAAATATTAAAGGTTAAATAAGGATAGAGTTGTGAATAATTTTAATTTAGAGGGTAACTTCTACATGTCAGTTATGGGGTTATAGAGGACAAGATATATATGGATTTAAAACCGAAGCAAATAAAATAATGTAGAGAATATAATCAATTTTATAGAACATTGATCCATGAAGAGGGACAACAACAAAGAAGATCTTTTCTACCAGGAAGAGAGGGTCTATAAGGGCTTGTATTTTGATTAAATGAAGGATCCCATCTCTCCTAGAGTAGGTTAGAATTTGGAACTCAAACAAGCACAAGAGATAATGGCTAGGGAATTCCATCAAGGTAGACAAAGACTTATTTATGGGATTTGTAGAGTAGGAACAACCTCTATAAAGGTGGTTCCACCATGAATATTATGTTAGTTAATATGCATGGCCTAGTGGGAGGGGCAAAGAAAATATCCCTTAAAATATTTATGGATACAGAAATACCATACATAATTATGTTCCACGAATCAATGGGGAGGGAGGAATTAGATGATATATGAATATAAAAAACATTTTAGTTGTTGTATTTGTAACTTAGAAAGATGCTATGATGTATATTTTCATTGTATGTTGTTGTAACCCCATCAGAGATGTGTTTCCCTCCTTTCGGTACGCCATTATTATGTATGGTCCTTGGGTTCAACCTCCATTGTAAGTCGAGGAAGTAGTCCCCAGTTTGATATAATGAAATGTATTTTTGGAGTTTCCCTAGGTGAAGTCGGCCCCGTTAAGTTATGCATGCTTTAAATGGTCACACTATACCACTTGTTATGCATGATTTAAATGGTAACCATATCCCATATGCTTTAAATGATGATAATGACGATGACCTAGATGACAATGATGAACTAAATGATAATGATGGTGATGACGTTGTTGATGATGATGATGATGGAAATGATGATGATCATCATCATTGACACCATTTTTATCATCATCAACATGACACTATATTCATCTTCATTGGCACCATTATCATGATGATTATTATATTCATCATTGTCATCATTGCCATCATGATAATGGTTATTAATATATTCATCATTGTCATGGTCATCATCAATACAATCATGGCCCATGAGCCTTATAAAAAAGTGTTTGGGTATAAGTGAATGAAAATTTATGTCCCCAAAAAATGGCCAAATACCCAATACACATTCATGTTATTCCAAACCTCAAAACTAATACCCACATCTAAGGGAAAGGATAAAATTTTAATGTATATGGTCTATGTAGTAGTATCGAACCCTAGCCCACATAACCCAGAGTCCTCTAAGGAATTTTTAAGGATTTCACCATCATCATTGCACCCATCATCACTGTTATATAACCATCATCATCATCATCATCATATAATCATCGTTGTTGTCATCATTTTCATCACCGTCACCGTCATCATCCATGTCATTTTGATTCTCATTCTCATTTTCATCATCATTGTCATAGCCATCATAATCTTCATCATCATTTCCATTATTAACATTACCATCCTCATCGATGACATCATTATCATAGTCATATAATCACATCATATTCATTCCCATCATCTTTGTCATCACCACCACCACCATCGTCGTCATCATTATTGTGGATGCCATCGTCATTGTCACCATGTCTTGTGTAGTAGTATCGAACCTTGGGCATAACAATGATCCCTCAAAGAAATTATTAAGAATTGCATCATTGGAATTATCAACATCGTCATCATTATCATCATTGTTATCATATAATTATCATTATTGTTTTCATATAATTACATTGTCATCATCATCGTCGATGACATTATCATTGTCATTGCCATCTTCATTGTTATCATCACAAATCTCGTCATCACATAATAATATCATCATCATCATCATCATCATCACCACCACTACCACCATCATAATCATTGTCATTGCCATTTTTATCATTTTCATCATCATCATCATCACCACCTCAATGATCATTATCATTATCATTTTCATTTTCATCATCGTGGTCATTGCCATTGTTATCATCATTATCAACATCATCATCTTCATCATGATTATCGACATTATCATCAATTATTCATCATTACCTTTGGAATAAGAAATATCATGTACTCAAAAGATGTGATTAGTGGAAAAGGGTCATGGAGGACACATACGATCTATGCATGAGAAATAACAACTTTATTTTTTAAGACGATCAACATCATCATCCTCATTGTATTCATCATCATCATCCAAAATGGATATTGTCAATCATTATGATCCAATATTAAGACATGTTTTCGAATATGCTTCAATCAATACTAAGAAAACCAATGATGACCAACCAAATATAGTTGAGGGAGAACAAATTGGCATCCATGATGATGTTCAAGTTGAAGAAGATCTAGTAGAAGAATGTGAAGATGATAATGATGACAATATTCCTTTAGCAATATGGAGAAGCAGGGTCATAGATGCATCTTCATAAGATGATATCATGGAGGAAGATAATATGGATGATAACGAAAGAAATGATGAAAATAGATCTGGTGACATTCCTATAACCGATCTGTAAACAAATTTTATTGATACAGAATATGATGAAAGTGAAGATGAGGATGATTACAATACCACTTTAGCAAGATGGTGTAGGAAGAATAATATCAAGTACTTGCAAGAACATATGAACATTGACAAGGAAACATTGGAAGATCTAGATGTGGATTACAATGTGAATGAAGACTTCTAAATTTATAGTCGGATATGTAATTCATATTTAAATAATCATGGTTTTTATGTCCCATTTTTAAATGCTTCATTATTATTTAATTGCAATAATCATTCAATTACTATGTTTAGAACAAATAATATAAATTAATGTGTTGATTCTTGTCTCTATACTCGTTACCTAGTGCAATGTCCTTAAAATGTCTATAAGTTAATATGACTTGGTGGGAAAAAATAACAAGAATTGGTTGGATAATAGTTATTTTGGTTAGTTTCATCTATTGGTTGATAATGGTTAGAAGTGATATGAAGTTATTCATTGAGAATTAAATTTTTATATATATGTATATTGTAGAAGTTGACATATGCATGTACACACAAATATAACTTGTGTAGTTGAAGGAATTGGTTAACACAACTGTACGTAAACTATAGTATAGAAAAAAACCTTTGATTTGTTTTTGTATAAGATCACCTTTAAAACAAATATGATTCACTTAAACATATATATAATCCATGTAGTATTCATATATATCTTCAAATGGGATTTCAATTAGATTATGCGATTCACAACTACCCTCCAAATCAAAATACTTTTGATTAGCTATAAAATAGGAAATGAAAACTAAGATGCCAAATCGAGGAAACCTCATATTTTGATTTTGTTGTCATATTTATTCATCAAATCATATTTATTCCACTTTAGCAATATCTTTATATAATGTGCCTATTTTTGCACCTAGACTTGAATCTAGCACAAGTAGAATTTAAATGTAATTTATTTGGGATGTTAAAGTGGATGCAATTTGTGTCCATTTTAGCATCATCATGATATAAACCACCTAGTTTTGCACCTATAAAACCTATCCTAAGGAGAATATAAATGTGATTGATTTGGGGTGCTAAAGTGGACACAATAAATGTAATTGATTTGATGATAATGACATTCACAATTATGTAATTATATGTTGATGATGATGACAATGTTGGTGTTGGTGATGACAACGGCGATGATGATGATGATGATGATGATGATCCTTATAAGAAATTTTTGGTAGAGGTAAATAAACCCAATTTCACTACAAGCTCCAAGATTAAAATGTGCTCAATCATAGTTATAAGTTATGCATGCTTAAGATTGTAACTGTATCCCAGTTGTTATGCATGCTTTAAATGGTAAACATATCCCATAAGCTTTAAATGATGATGATGATGAGCTAGATGACAATGGCAGTGATGATGTTTTTTATGATAACGATGATGGAAATGATTATGATGATCATCATCGTCGTCATCTTTGTCAGTGTCACCATGATTATCACAATAGTCATCATCATCGGCATAATCATCATTCATGTCATCATCATCACCATTTTCCTTGACATCATCATGGTTATTGACATTTTCACCAGTTATTCATCATTACCTTTGGCATAAGAAATAACATCTACCCAAAATATGTGATTAGTGGAAAAGGGTCATAGAGGACACATACAATTTATGCATGAAAAATAACAACTTATTTTTTAATATGATCAGCATCATAATTATCATTGTATTCATCATCATTGTCATTGTCATCATCACTATCATCATCATTCATTTCATTGCCATCATAATCATTGTCAATGTCGTCATTGTCATTATCCTCATCATCATCATTGTCATCGTTCTCCTCATTATCAACAACATTATCATCATCATCGTAGCCATCCTCAATATCATAATCATTATCCTCGTTGTTATCTTCAACATCTAGGTGTAAAACCTGATGCAAAAGTGGATAAAAACATGGATGCAAAAAAGGATGAAAACATGGATGCAACAAAAGTAGGCACAAAAGTGGGCGCATAATAGGGTGCACCAAAAATGGACGCAAAAGGTGATGCAAAAGTGGATTCAAAAAATGATGCAAATGTGGAAACAAAACATGATGAAAAAAGTGGCGCAAAAGTGGATACAACCATGGATGTAAAATTGGTACAAAATTGGATGCGAAAGTGGATGCAACAAAAGTAGATGCAAAAGTAGTTGTAACACCCAACGCAAAACTCAATGAAAAAGTGGATGCAAAAAAGGATGCATAAAGGGATGCAATAATTGATGTAAAATTGGATACAAGAAAAATGCAAATGTGGATGCAAAAGTTGAAGCAAAAGTGGGTGTAAAAGTAGGCGTGAAAATGGGTGTGAATTGGGATGCAAAAAAAGTGGATGCAAGAGTGGATGCAATAGTAGATGCAAAAAAAGACGTAAACATGGATGCAAAATGGGATGAAAAAAGGGATGAAAATGTGGGTGTAAAAGTGGATGCAAAAATGGATGCAAATTGGATGAAAAAAAGGGCGTAAAAGTTGAGGCAAACATGGACGTAAAAGGGGGCGCAACAAGAGTTAAATGTACAAACTAGTCGCAAAATTAGGTGCAAAACTAGGCTCAAAACCTGTTGTAAAACCTGATGCAAAACTTGGCGCATAACCAGGTACAAAACCCGGTGCAAATTACACCGCAATTTGTGCCATATTTAGAAAAAGGACGCAAAAAATGCCTAAAATAGCACCAACCCATGAAATTGTACCATTTTGTCCAAAAAATGAAGAAAAATACAGTGAAAGATGGTCTAGATGCAAAAAAGGATGCAAAAAGAGACACTACATCCAGTTTTTGTTGTAGTGTGGGAACACCACCAAGACTGGAATGGTGGAGGGTTTCACAGAGTTGGACCACCAATGCGAGAGTTGCATTGAAGTAAATTGAGCAAAACCCTGGTTTACGAAACCAATGCACAACAGAGCCACAGGGCCATGAAAATGCAGTCGGGAGGGCCCACTAGAGGCAATGGCATGCTAGGATACCAATGGAGTCAACAGATCATCGATATGACCTCCGGTTGCTAATTTATGTTGAGTTGCAAGTCGCAAGAAAATGTCGTTCAGGGACACTTAGTCACTCTCGGTCTGGGAGCGAAAAAACAAATGGAGCAGCAAGATTGCATGCCGTTGGCTCCAATGGGTGTGTATGGCCAATTCCGATATGGGAACACCATCAATACTAGCACAGTGGATGGTTTTGTAGAGTTGACCCACCAATGTGAGAGCTGCATTGAAGGAAACATAGCAAAACCCTATTTTACAAAACTGATGAACCATGTAGTCATTCGGCCATGCAAACATGGTGGATAAGGCCCACTAGAGGTAATGGAATTCTAGGAGACCAACAGAGTCAATGTCTCATCGATCCAACCTCTGGTTGCCGAGTTATGTCGAGTTGCAAGTCACATGAAAATGTCGTTCAGGGACATTTGGTCACTCTCGGTCCAGGAGCGAAAAACCAAACGGAGTAGCATTATTTCATGTTGTTGGATCCTATAGGTATGTATGTCCAATAACGATATGGGAACACCACCAAGACTAGTACGGTGGAGGGTTTTGCAATGTTGGCCCACCAATGCGAGAGTTTCATTGAAGGAAACTGAGCAAAACCCTAGTTTACAAAATCGATGCACAATGGAGTCATTGGGACATGAAAACATGGTGGAGAGGGACCACTAAAGGTAATGGAATTCCAAGAGATCAATGGATTCAACGGATCATCGATACGACCTTCGGTTGTTGAGTTATGCCGAGTTACAAGTCGCATGAAAATGTCATTCAGGGACACTTGGTCACTCTCGATCTAGGAGATAAAAACCAAACGGAGCAGCAAGATTACATGTCATTGGATTCGACAGGTGTGTATGGCCAATGATGATATGGGAAAACCACCAATACTAGCATGGTGGAGGGTTTTGCATATTTGACCCACCAATGTGAAAGTTGCATTGAAGGAAACGAAGAAAAACCCTAGTTTACAAAACCAATGAACCATGGAGTCATTGGGCCATGGAAACACAATGGAGAGGGCCACTAGAGGTAATTTCATTCCACAAGACTAACATATTCGACGGCTCATTGACCTGACCTCCAGTTTTTGAGTTATGTCAAGTTGCAAGTCACATGAAAATGTTGTTCAGGGACACTTGGTCACTCTCGGTCCGGGATGACATGCTAATTGTTGGGCATGGTAAGATAATTATTAAAAGGTTGAAAAAGGACTTGGGAAGTCAATTTTCAATGAAGGCTTTGGGTCCAACACAACAAATATTGTGCATGATGATTATACATGACATAAGGAACAACAAATTGTCATACTACTCAGGCGTCATACTCCATAGTGAGCAAGTCCAAATCTGATATCTCTTGAATGTGATTTGATTTCCATCGATGTGGAAGAAAGTATACTATATCATATCTCTACCTTCACCTATGTCCCAATTGGAACACTTAATATGCAAGCAAACAAGGAAATATTATTCTCCATAAAAAGATAGAAGAAATGTTACTTTTGACCAACATTTTTATTACTCACATGCTTAAGCCTCTTGCACCACATTAGAAGTTTCTTCCATTAGAAGGAATTGAGAATGCAAATGATGAAAATTTGTATTCTTGCATAGCTTAAGTGGCTAACAAGAATTAGTGTGAAGGGGATGGCGAAAATAGTTAATTGTCTCTAGTCAAAATAGTCAATTGTAGAGAATCGTGTGCTTGTGCAAGATAAGACATCAAAATTTGGATGTCAGTTCCATTAGTGATTGAAATTGCTAGCTACTATTAAAAGACAAGATGATCATGATAACTTACTCCGCTTTCAATGTGAACTCTGCAAAAGCATTTCCCTTTCCATCTATATCGATGTCATGTATGAATATATAGCATGTATAAATACTTATTACCAAGTATGATTTGTTTTATGCACCGTACTTTCTTAAATAAACATTTGTAGAGATGGATAGACATATGTTACATTAATTTAAAATGGTCAGATGAAGACCAACATATATGGAGGACACAGAGATGGATGGAAATATGTTACGTGTGTACTCCATATCTCCATGCATACTCCATATTTATTGGTATTCATGTGACTACTGTCAATCCATGTAACCGATGTCCATCCATCTCTGCAAATGCCATTTTAAGCAAGTACGGTGCATAAAACATATCATACTTGGCAATAAGTATTTATACATGCTATATATTCAGACATGACATCGATATATATGGAAAGGGAAAGGATTTTACAGATTTCACATAGAAAGAGGAGTAAGTTATCATGATTGTCTTGTATTTTAATAGTAGCTATCAATTTCAATCACTGATGGATCTGGCATCCAAGTGGAGTGTCAGCGCAATTACCCAATCTAATTCAATATAGCCAGCTGATTCCTCTTTGTTGCTAATTTCCTCCATCAATCTCTCGTGCTCCGAACGAGGCAAGAAGTAACGTACATTGCTTTAGTTCTTGGTTGACATTGTTTGTAGATGGATGTTCATGCCAACAACCAAGTTTGTGAAGTGATAGACCACAGAACCTAGTCTATAATCCACAAATACATGCCCACTAGTTCTTCTTGATTTCCCATATAGTGTAATATATTCACCCTCAACCACCATCGAGCCAATAGGAAATCCATTGCCTTCATCATCAATCAATGATATGTTCATGATTTTCTTACCTCAAATGCATCGTGCCAACCAATAATCCATGCCCCATTGATTGTCTTTCGGGGAAACAACTGCATATGTGTGTCTTGGTTGTACAAGATCTGAGATATGGTCGTAGTCTATCGAAATCACTGACTAACCCTCCTCTAAGTGGGTTGTTTCACTGACTACACGTGGTTCTACTGCAAGTGACACATGATCCCAATCATCAACCCAATCCATGCATTCACATTCATCCCATTCACCTCTACTACAAGGGATGCAAAAGCAAGCAAGTTTTTGCATCCATATTTCAAATAGGGGGTTGTTTGAGCTTCGAACTGAATGAAATCCACATGTTCCTTGTATTGTGCCACAACTATAGGAACTTGATCAGTCTATGTCAACCAGATGCCAAAAATTAATGATTAGCCTTCCTACCCATGTTGATGTATGTTTCACTTTAGTTCGGTTTGACATTGTTGTAGAGCACCATTGAACTATGGATTCTTCATCTATGATATGGGGGTTTTTGGTAAACACCATCTCTTCCCTTCGTAGTGTTGTATTGATGCATGCACGGCCTCGTCATGATCACCTTTGCAATGCCTAGTCTCAAAGCAGTTCCATATATGCGGCATATTATAATTCTTATGTAACATACTCATCCATTTGAATACTCAAGAATTTTTGAACTGGCCCACACAACCGTCTGACCATATCCAATGTTGATCCATCCGTATATCTCCCTCCTTTAGCTGATCATAGAATATTCAAAAATAGTGTTTCACATCATGGAGATCATGGCATCTGTCATCACTTATGTAAAATTTTGTCTCCTTCTATATTATCCTGTTGTTAATGCTGCTCTCAGGGCCATGCCTATACATAATATGTACCATGATGCTGACTTGGTCGGAATGGTAGTATTGACTCTGAATTTAATTTTGTGGTTGAAGGGTGTATTTTTATGCAAAATCCATAATTGACAATATGGTCCCAATGGGAAATTTGTCCCTGCATTTTCTATACTTCTCATCCTGCCATCATGCTACATGTACATGTTGAACATATTGCTTGATTTTCTTGTAGATCTCCATCAAAAAATCACATACCCATACCTGTTGCCATGAAAACAAGGGTCGTATTAGAATGTGACCTTTAAAGAATGTATATGTAGAAACTGAACATGTAAGAGGAAAAACATGCAATAATCATTTGCACCTATGACTTCACCAATGCATTCTTTTTAATTTCCTTCACACTATCTGATTGATAGGTTACGTACTTGAAGCTTTGCATCTCCATGCTCATATTGTGAAATTGATGCTCATCGCTTCCATGAATGCAACGGTTCAAAAGAGAAAACCCACTGCAACTAGAAAAATTCTCATATAGACATGATTTTACATAGTATTTTTGTCCTTCATGCCTTGGACACATGATTCTGACGATAAAATCTCTGGATGCATTTGGTGGTATTACAGACTCATTACAGCCCTGCTCAAGGTTAGTATGTAAATCACAAAATATATGTTTATACGTGTCATAAAAATATTCATATTCTACATGGTATCTACAACAGCATGTGTTTCGATCAATGCATATACGAACATACCATGGTTTACATTTCTCAAAGGAACTTTGGCCCATGTTCAATTATGTGTGCTCATTCCTGTATCTCTCATAGGGTTCAATCTGTGTTGTGTCAAGGAAGTGTTTGACGTGGGGTTCACATTCAGTAGAACCTTTTCTCAGATTTAGGACATCTCTTTGATTAGATGAATTTCTGGGATGATCATGCCAGAAATTGTTTATGAAGTCCTCAACAACATCAATTAGATTCATATCTCGACAAGGCAACCTGTCGACAAAATCCCACCAATATTTTCCACCTGGAGTATGCATATTTGCTCTTATAATATAGTACTTCTGAAAAGTTTTTCTATTTAATTTAAGTATATGAGAAGTGTGTGAAGGAGGCGATGTTGCTGTGTGGAATTTCTTACAACTAATTTTGATAACACACAACCAATCGCACAAATATCTTTAGTATGAGACGTCTTCCCAATTGGATTAAAAGCAGATTGGAGATTTCTAACAATATGATTGTTAGCCTTTGAACTTCTAACCATATTTATGCCCAGAATTCTCCTCACAACAACTAAACAATTTTAATTTAACAAACATATTAATAATTGACATTTACCTACATTGCCTTTGGATTCAAAATATTCCTTCATTAATTTGCTACATTTCCAATGAATAGTGTGTTTGGGAAACTTACCTTCAAGGCCTGACAGACAAATTTCATCCACATGGATACGTCTAGGAGTCCTTTTTCTTGCAGTATAAATTCGAGGTAGGGAAGGTGGACATGAGCTACAGATCCCATGGCTTCTTTTTTGTGGTGCTTCATTCACATGTTGGTCCATATTGGGAGTGTGCTCAACATGGTTGTGGTCTTCTTGGAGAGATTGAAAATTAATCATTTCTCCTAGGTCCAACGCTTCATACTCAGCGTCTCTCAATATACCTATGTCTTCAAGAGCTTCAACATGGATCATTTATGGATTGTTGGTTGGAGACTGTGTTGATGTTGGAACTTGAGTTGGGTCCATTGGATGCAACTGCTTCACCCGTGGTTCTGAAGTAGAGGTTTTTATGTCATCAAATCTGTTAGGATCAGTTGTAGTATCAGTGGAAATGTCTAGACCATGTCTCACTCTCTCCATTTCCAACCTATCCTTTTCTCTTACCTCATTTTCCTTTTCAATGGGAATATTCCTTCTAGTTTTTCTTGCTCTGTTACATGATTTTCCCATATCCAAAATTTTCTTTATCAAAACTATGAGGTCTACCCGTACATAAGAAGCACAAAATAAGGTATTAGTTCCATTATACAAGATACATGACATGTTTAATATAATTAACTAAATTACAGATATGTTAGTATGCTAATTGCGAGGGAAGACACAAGTTGGTGTTTGGATGTATTGGAAATAAATTGAATAAAATACACTTATTAAGTTACAAGTTAACTATTAAGAGAACAAATTGATTAAGTACACAATGAGGAGGTTGCAAATCCCTAAAAAAAAGGATAAATTATTGAGGTAGAGGCACCCCTGTCAAGCTCAAAGGCATGCTATGATAAATCTAGAATGAAGAGGAGAGCATGGGAAAGTTGGTGAACTGTTCAATATGGACCCTCTCCCATGATTGCTTCCAAGGTTTTTATACAACTTGAAGAGTCTCAATAGAGAATCTCATCTATGCCATCCTTGTGGGAAATCAAAATATATTCATGTGCAAATGATTATTGGTCTACATTGCATACTTCATCTTGTATAGATAATATGGACAACTTGGTGAACTATTCAATATGAACCCTCTCCCATGATTAGTTCAAAGGTTTTTTTTAAATTGAATATTCTTAAGAGATAACTTCATCTATGCCATCATTGTGTGAAATCAAAATATATTCATGTGCAAATGGAAATTAGTTAACATTGCATACTTCATATTGTATGGAGAATATGAGACTTGTTTATATGTGAAGTTGGGATTTATTCTTGTGAAATTAAATGTTGTCTATGAGAGAGATATTGTTGTAGGCATATCATAAAACATAAATCAATTAAATGATCTGAAAGCTTGTGAGTTAAAACAATTATCTACAATTCACCATACCTATTCAAAATGATCTCTTCTCTTAATGAAAACTTGTAGTGTGAATCTTTCCACTAACTTCCAAGACCATTGAATATGTTTGTTAGATTCCAAAAGTGAGCTTCTATCCAATAGATCAAAGAGTGGTGTTGGATTGTGAGCCAAATTGCACAGTTCAGGAGCACAAAACATGCGGACAACAAAAGAAAACTCGTGAAAATTGGTAGCAATCATGGGAATCTAGATATCTATTTTTTTTACCTAGTAATAGGTGCATGCACACATATTTAAGCACATGCACATGCATTTATGTGCATTCATAGTTAAACGCACGCATGCCCCTACCTACCACTTAGAACATTTACTCACTAACGTTTATCTCATTTAATGAATAACTTTCTTCAACAATGAATTTTTATTCATGATTACTTCGAGTAATTTTACAATATAGTCTTCACCACTATTTTCTTCTTAGGCCCATGGGTGCCATTATGAGGTCTTAGGCTCCTTGCCTATGGCTAGTGGAGGGTAAGGGAAGCCTCCAAGAGTGAACCTATAATCATCATCATCATTTTCATCATCATTTTTCCTCATCATCATCATCATCATAATCCTTGTCATTGTTCATCATCATTGTCATCATTGTCATCCTCATCCTCCTCCTCCTCCTCCTCCTCCTCATCATCATCACTGTTCATCATCATCATCATGGTCATCATCATCATTCCTTTGAAAATTATTGAAAATAAAATCAAAGAAAAGTTTCATCTAAAACTATCATCATCATTGTCATCCTCATCCTCATTATCATCATCATCATCATCACCACCACCATCAATGTTCATCAGCATTGCCATCATCATCATCATCATCATCATCATCATCCTCATCCTCATCATCATCATCACAGTCATCATCCCCATCATCATCATTGTCATCATCATTGTCATCATTGTCATCATCCTCATCATCCTCCTCCTCCTCCTTCTCCTCCTCCTCCTCATCCTCCTCCTCATCCTTATCCTCATCATCACCATCATTGTTCATCATCACCATCATCATCGTCATCATCATCCTCATCATCATCATCCTCATCATCATCATCATCATAGTCATCATCCTCATCCTCATCATCATCATAGTCATCATCCTCATCCTCATCATTGTCATCCTCCTCCTCCTCCTCCTCATCATCATTATGCCTCATCATTGTCATCATCCTCCTCCTCCTCCTCCTCCTCCTCATCATCATCATCATCATCACCATCATCACCATCATTGTTCATCATCATTGTAATTGTCGTCATCATCATCATCATCCTCATCATCATCATAGTCATCATCCTCATCATCATCATTGTCATCGTCCTCATCATCATCATCACCTACATTGTTCATCATTGTCATCGTTGTCATCATCATCATCATCATGATCATCATCAACATCCTCATCATACTCATCATTATTGTTCATCATCATCATCCTCCTCCTCCTCCTCCTCCTCCTCCTCATCATTGTTCATCATCATCATTCCATTACAAATGCTTGAAAAAAAAATCAAAACAAAGTTTCAACTAAACCTATCATCATCATCATCATCATTGTTCCTCATCATCTTCGTCATCATCATCATCCTCATCCTCATCCTCATCCTCATCGTCATCGTCATCACCATCATTTTTCATCATCATGTCATCGTCATCATCATCATCATACTCATCATCTTCATCATCATCATTGTCATCATCATCATCATCATCATCACCAACATTGTTCATCATTGTCACCATCATCATCCTCATCATCCTCATCATTCTCATCATCCTCATCATTCTCATCCTCATCCTCATCATCACCATCACCATCATTGTTCATGATCATCGTCATCATCATCATCATCATCATCATCATCCTCATCCTCATCATCATCATAGTCATCATCATCACTGTCATCCTCCTCCTCCTCCTCATCATCATTGTTCATCATCATCATTCCATTGCAAATGCTTCAAAATAAAATCAAAGCAAAGTTTCAACTAAACCTATCATCATTGTTCCTCATCATCATCGTCATCATCATCATCATCATCATCATCATCATCACCATCATTGTTCATCATCATTGTCATCATCATCATCATCTTCATCATCATTCTCATCATCCTCATCCTCATCATTGTCATCGTCCTCCTCCTCATCATCATCAACATTGTTCATCATTGTCATCATCATTGTCATCGTCATCATCGTCATCATCATCCTCATCATCATCATCGTCATCATCATCATCATCCTCATCATCATCATCATGGTCATCGGCCTCACCATAATCATAGTCATCATCCTCATCATCATCATCAACATTGTTCATCGTCATCATTCCATTGCAAATGCTTGAAAATAAAATCAAAGTAAAGTTTCAACTAAACCTATCATCATCATCATTGTTCCTCATCATCATCGTTATCATCATCATCCTCATCCTCATCCTAATCCTCATCCTCATCCTCATCATCATCATCATTGTTCATTATCATTGTCATTGGCATCATCATCATCACCATCCTCATCCTCATCATCATCATTGTCATCGTCCTCATCATCATCATCACCAACATTGTTCATCATTGTCATCATCCTCCTCCTCCTCCTCCTCATCATCCTCATCATCCTCATCCTCATCATCATCATCACCATCATTGTTCACCATCATCATCGTCATCGTCGTCATCATCATCCTCCTCCTCCTCCTCCTCCTCCTCCTCCTCCTCATCATCATAGTCATCATCCTCATCATCATCATTGTCATCATCCTCCTCCTCCTCATCATCATTATTCATCATCATCATTCCATTGTAAATGCTTGAAAATAAAATAAAATCAAAGTTTCAACTAAACTTGTCATCATCATCATCATTGTTCCTCATTGTCGTTGTCATCATCATCATCATCCTCATTCTCCTCCTTGTCCTCCTCATCCTCCTCCTCCTCATCATCACCATCATTATTCATCATCATTGTCATCGTCATCATCATCCTCATCCTCATCCTCATCATCGTCATTGAAATCATCCTTATCATCATCATCACAATCATCATCATCATCATCATCATCATCATTGTTCCTCATCATCGCTAGCATCGTCATCATCCTCATCATCATCACCATCATTGTTCATCATTGTAGTCATCATCATAGTCATCATCATCCTCATCATTATCATCATCATCATCATCAACATCATCATCCTCATCATCTCAATCATCATCGGGTGCATCCATGGATGTGGGTTACAATTTTTGGCAATGCAATTTCGGAAAAAACACAAAAATGTACCTCGATCGAGCTTTTGAAAAACCCTCGATCGAGGTACAAGTGCTCGATCGAGGGTTAAAAAAAGCTCGATCGAGGGTTAAAAGAAGCTCGATCGAGCATCTTTAATCGTTTTTACTATAAATAGACAACAAACATTTGATATAATTCACTGTGTTTGTTGGATAGAAAATGGTCATTTATATTCATTTGTAGATATGGGTCATGGAGTAATTGGAGTTATAGATATGATTGATCATCTATTAATGCAACATCTATAACTCCAATTACTCCAAAATGACTAATATCTACAAATAAAACCTAGAGGAAGTGGCAGTAGTAACGCTTTTACTTGTTTCTTCTTCAAGGTATGTACTATTGACCACAAGTATTATTTTTCTAGTTGAAATTATGTTTTGTTTTAATTGAATTTGAAGACATGTTCCCATGAACAATACAAGTTTTGAAAAACTTTGATTAAATAAATTTTTGGGTGTCCATATTCATGTGCACACACAAATATGGGCACTCGAATATTTTTTTAGTTAAAGTTTTAAAAAGCTCGATCGAGATTTTCATTTAATGAAGTCCTCCAAAAGATTCTTGGACACCTTGTATTTTGAATCCCCATTTGAATTCATGTCAGTGAACATTTTCAATTCTTGTAAAAATTAGAATTAGTATCATGTTTAGTCACGTTCTATTGATGTAAATTCTAATGTCATTCAATAATTTACTAGCAAAATTAACTGCAAATGTGTGGCACAATAAAAATTTTGAAGAGTAAACGATGGACATTGATATAAACCAAGGAAATGAGGTCATATTTTTTTCATGCTCACATTTTCATTTCTCTAAAGGTACTAAAAATACTTTTCTCCTTCGTATATAATTTTTAATTTTAAAAAACTACAATTATGTGATA
>LPNX011195792.1:246211-273767 GCA_001517045.1 Pseudotsuga menziesii
AATGACATCGAAATATTTAAAAACAAATATCATTGGGAAGCCAACATAATATTCTACAGTTTTTTTTTACTGCAAGTCGAAATTCACATGGCATATATACATTTCGAGGGCTTGTATTTAGCAGATGAGTAAAAAGTCGGGTTTTCATCGCCAAATTTGGCCAAAACGTGTTACCCACCTTCATGGAATCACCCCATCATCATCATCATAATCACCATAATCATAGTAATAGTCATCGTGATCATCATCCTCATGATCATCATCAACATCATCACCATCATTGTTCATCATCATAGTAATTATCATCCTCCTCCTCATCATCATCGTCATCATCAACATCATCATCCTCATCATTGTAATCATTGTCATCATCATCATCGTCATCATACTCATAGTCATCGTGATCCTCCTCCTCCTCCTCCTCCTCATCACCATCATTGTTCATCATCATCATCATCATCATAGTCATCATCATCATCGTCATCATCCTCATCGTCATCATAGTCATCATCCTCATTTGATCATCATTGTCATCCTTCTCCTCCTTCTCATCATCATTCCATTCCAAATGCTTGAAAATAAATCAAAACAAAGTGTTTACTTAACAAATGTGCGCACGCGTCATTAACGCGTGCACACAAAGTAGCGTGATTGCGCTTATAGTGTGTGTGCGTTGTTTTTTAAACTAATCGCGCACGTGATTTAAATTCAGAATCTTGGTGGCACCTTTTTTCCATCCTACGTAGTGGATGACTTGGCTGCTTTGGTTTTAGGTTTGGGTTTCCCAACAAAGTGGTTTGGACTGTCTTGTGACACAAAAACTTGTTTTGTACCACTTCTTCTATTTCATGAATGATTTTCCATCTTCCACGCTTGTCCACTGCTAATGAAAATTCACACACTTGTGTAACTCAGTCTGTAGATTCTGAATATGTAATTTTTATTTAAATCTATTATCTTTTTATATTTTATATTTAATTTTAAATGGACTAATGTCAATCTAACACAAAAGCTAGGCTATTTGCTTCACCTATAACTTTTGATTGGCTCACCTATTTAGAAAATAGAAAAGAACCCACACAAGAAGACACAAAGACCTACATCCTAAAAATATATATATAGTTCATTGACTATGTTAAGACCAAGATGTGGTGGACCAACGCTTGACCTTGTCATTTTAGGGCGTCACCAACTTAATTTGAAAAATAAAAAATATAACATAAATAAATATGGAAAAATAGTGTTGCACTAGACACACCTGTTATCTACAACTCTATATAATTTTTTTCACAAAATTCCACCATTTGCATACCAAACGAGTGGACCAATGCAAAGATATTCATTATTTTTTTTGGAAAAATATAACATACCAACCTTAGAAGAACCTCGTTTTTTGGGATTTATGCTTAGTTTCCATAAATAAAAGTTATATATTCCGGAAGGTAATCCGATTTTTCACGTTTCATATTCTTATGCCATATTCCAAAACATTGTGTAGGCACCTCTAATATTGCTTTTTGATTTTCATATTTCTATTTTTTCAGAAGTCCATTGCAACAAACACGTCATAAGTGAACATCATTAGCTTGCACCAGCCCAAAAGAGAAAAGTAAATAAAACAAAAGATAACTAAAAGTGACATGAGTAAATATACCATTAATTAGTTGATCACAAAGGAAGCTTAATATACAAATATTTTTTAATGGATGGATATGAAGAATAACTATTTAAGTGAGGGAAAGGAAATGGTGATTGAAAGGATGGATATAAAATATAACTAAAAGTGACATAAGTAAATATACCATTAATTAGTTGATCACAAAGGAAGCTTATACAAAGATTTTTTAATGGATGGATATGAAGAATAACTATTTAAGTGAGGGAAAGGAAATGGTGATTGAAAGAATGGATATGAAGCATATCTATTTAAGTGAGAGAGAGAAAATTTGAAGTCATTTTTCATTGGAGTAAATTTGAATTTTTAGAAGTTCTTAGACCTTGAAATCATGAAGAGGAAAGATAAACATATTTCCATAATTTTTAATATAGTTATAATGATGTTTAGAAATACCCATGCTCATGTGTCCTTGTTAAAGTAGATTTATAAATTTAGAGCTTTACATTATGGTTTTAAGATTGACACAATAATTCTCTCTCATGCCATTAATAAAATAGCGTAGATCCAAATCCTAGTCTCTATCAAGCACCGAGAGGGATCAAATCTCCCGAGGTGCAAACCTCTCCTTGAATAGCTCCTTGTGTGCAATACCTTAGAACATGTTTGCACCTTAGGAGATTTGATCCCTTTGGGCGCTTAAAAGAGCCTAGGATTTGGATTTACCCTGGTTCCAGTGGTGGGAAGTGAGACAAAACTCAAGTTTAATGAGCAATGAAAGAAACATGTTAAGTTGAAAACATATATACAATTATGAGGATTATCATAATCTAATTAATAATTATTAAGGATTGAGTAAATTGTTAAACTCAAGAATAGAGACAATAATTTTGTAAAGATGAAGTAAAGACAATAATTTTTAACATATTTTTATTAATGTAAAATATATTTTCAATAACCAATTTTAAATGTATTAATTATTAATATATATAAAAATAATATATTTAATTTTTTCTTATGGTGCAACAAGACTTTTCTGTATGGGAACAAGTGAAAGAAATGACTGATGATAAAAGAAAATGGACATGCATATTGCACAAAATATCCAAAACAGATATGGGCATTGATAAATTCAACTTATTCTTCTTCGCTTGACCGTTGGGGATTATAATATCAATGCAAATTTCATTTCAGAGAGAGTTGAAGAAAATTCTCTGTCTGGGAGACGGAACGATAAGCATTTCCATCAGTGGGTAATCTTGTTTTGCAACATTAGATTATAGTCATGTCCTAACTATCCACAACCATCCTTCTTGTATGCAAGCTGTACGCGGACGAGCTATGTCAAAGAGGTTGTTGTTATCGATTGTTTTCCTTTAAAATAAGAACCCTAGTTAGTCAAACTGTTTAATGTGTATGTTATTTCCAGTCTATTTGTACATATGCCCAGAGTTTGAGTTATGTACTGCAAGGTAAAATAATAGTGTGCATTCTCTATTTAATTTTTGCATTCATTGTGTACATATGGGTGGTTATGGCAGAGTATTTTGACAATTTAGAAGGAGAAAACATCTATTATGGCCATCTATTTTGATCACTTGGTAGTGCACTAATGCATTTGGAGGAATTTTGGCATTGTTACTGTGCGACTTGAGAGTGAGAATTCACTATCCACACTTCACACACTGCTTTCATTAGAACCTCCCTAGAAAATCCATTTTCCTTGAACATTAAACAATATTCTTTTTTAATTTTGTAACCTCACCTCTAGTTATTGCTCATAGATTATCTTTCATTGGTTTGTGGACTAATCTTAGTCTATCGAGTTATTACTTAACTTTCTAGGAATAAAATCATTGGCCTCCTTTAGATTTAAAGGATGCTGATAATTTCATACATATTTTCCCTTTTACATACAAAGATATGTATACCCCAAATTCATCCATGGCTTTGAATATCCTTAAGTGTGAGGAGAATTGTGAAGTCATGGGAGATGCTTCAAGTTGGTACATTAAAGGTCATGTTCATATAAAGCAACAGAAAGTTATTGTTACACAAGGAAGGATTCAAGCCAAGCCGCTAACATTTAGTTGAGGGTCAGAGACTGTGATACATTTCTGTACTTTGGATGATACACATTGCATTTCCTATGCATGAAGAGGGAATTTTGAAGTGTTTCTAGTGGATTTCATTGGAGCAATTCATAAATGTTGGGCGCATGGAATAAGTATAGCCGTGTATTATCTCTAAGGGTGTGTGCAAGAAGTTGAGGGACCTTTTAGATGCAATGGTGGAGTGAAGTCAATCACTCTTGATCCAAAAAAATAAATCATCCCAAGAAATCCCGAACCTACCAAGCCTAGTCCCAAGGCTGCCAACAAGCATGCCAATTAGGATAGTAAACCAAATCGTGCCTCCGTTTTAATTAAGCAAATCACAGCTCCATTTTATTCAAGCAAATCATGCCTCCGTTTTAGTGAATAAAATCGTGCTGACATTTTGGAAAGCCTTTTTTTTTTTAAATGGGCTGAGCCCGTCTTCGACACATTGCACGTCTATTGGATTTGGATGGAGCAAATCTTGACTGGGCGAATGCGTTTTTGGGTGTGCGAAATCCATCCACCTCCACCTTTGGATCAACCTCCTATTTGTGAGGTATTTTCCTAATTTATTTTCATGTTTTTTTCTCTTTGTTCATCAATTTATTTTCCCTAAATTGAAAAATTAAACCAAAATAAATTAAATTATGGCCAATGGAAACAAAAAACCCAATGGAAACAAAAAACCCAATGTAATTGGCCAATGGAAAACAAATCCCCAATTTAATCATAAAAATTAAATAATTTTTATTATTTACCAAAATTCATGCCCAAAATTCACATACCCAATGGAAACCAAAACCCCAATTAACTAAAAAAACAAATGAATCTCACTATTTCCATATGCATATTCACAAGCATACTTGTGAATCCATACCAAAATTCACAAATATGCAAAGTTTGTCAAGCACATTGCAAGTTTGCAAAAGTAATTTACATGCCCAGTGTAAACCAAAACCCCAATTAACTCATAAAAAACAAACGAACTTCACTATTTGCATATATGTATATTCGCAAGAATCATTGTGAATCCAAACCAAAATTAACAAATATGCAAAGTTTGTCAATTATGTTGCAAGCTTGCATACAACTAAAAAAAAATCAAGTAGAATTCATATATTCCCCTAAAATACATAAACAAACATGGTAAATCACTTGCCTCTATCCGAAATATCGAAGTTGGTCTTCCAAGAACATCAATAAACACCTTATAGTTTTGATGAAACTTCCTAATCCAAGTGTTAAAATAAGGTATAGAAGCTTCCCATGCTTTTAACAAATATTTCGTCTTGAACAAAGGGTACTTTTTGGTTAAGGTCAAGACAACAAAGTTCAACAATAGACTCTACAAACATAAAGATACATAGGTAGGTTGATGTGTTTGATTAAACATGCCAATCACATACTATCTACATGATATAATCCAGTGGAAAACTTGCAACCATAAAATCCATAAAGATCTGCTAAATAGACTTTGGAGTAAAAAAAACATCACGCTACAACAAATAATTACATATCTAACAAAATCGTTGCCTATACTGGGATTTTATTCATTAATAGCACATTAAATTCCACGTATTCTAGGGTCTAGTTGTTGCCTCTAGCCGCAATCTAGGAGCTGGTCCTACAAAGGCAATAGTCATCACCTTACAATTTCAATGAAACTTCATAATCCAAGCCTTAAAATAAGCTAGAGGAGCTTCACAATCAAGATATGCACTCAAGACACTTTATGTACACATGCATACTTAAAAAATGGAATTAATACTTGAATTTAGGACATAAATATGAAATGAAAAAATGTTAAATGTTTGTTCTTTACTGTAAAATTCAAGATCAATTTTTAAATTTACATGATAGATTTAGTTTATGTTGTTATTTGTCGTACATTAGTTATACAATTTTCAGTGCTTAGAGATGTCATTATATCATGTGTTTATATTTCTAATGATATTTTATTTGTATTTATGATTGCAGTGGCTACTATGGATAACAATGCGGAGATACTGAGGTTTATTGGCCATTTGAGAGAGATTGGTTCTGCTTGGAGGGGTGGAGATGAGCTCTGCCACTCATTGTCTGATTCTTTGTTGTCTATTGTTGATACGATCGCAAGATCGAATGATGCTTTGTATAGCATCGCATATTACAGGGAGAGGAAAAGACAGCAATACGCTGATGGGTTGAGCTACAACGAGGTAAAAAAGCTCAAAATAACAAAACAACACATCTATACATTGTTTAGACTTCCTGGGATGGATGACATTCCGGAGATCAACATGACACATATTTCTATTGAGTGGTGCACCTTTCCACCCATCAGAGACAATTGGATAGATAGGTGGTACATGGTTTTTGACACCCCCCCTCACAACAATAGGGAAGTACCGTTGTACTTCCTTCGAAAATTGTATGCAGAGTTTGTGATGGGGAAACATGTCAACTATTTTGACATGTTGGGCTTCCAGGGAGTTGTTAGGGGGATGCCCCAAAACCGACCCAATGCTAGGCATAGAGATGACAATCCACAGATACCTACACCTCATGCCTAGCTACCAAGGGAATAAATTCCTCTTGCACATGACATGGTTTCCCAGACACAGGAGGCATTTTTTACTCTAGCTGAGATGGTATCTCGACACACGACCACTATTGACCAGAGAGCGCCCTCTTCCTTTGCTGGTGTACAACCACCAGCTTTTGGTGGTGGAGGGACATCTATTGGTGGGGATAGGCCAATATTCCATGTGCCTCGGAGCGAGCCACACATATACACATCATGTCGGGGACCCTATTATGGTCCTGGAACAAGACATGGTACCACTACCATGACTGGTGGTCAGGTAAGGACATTGTTTTAAAACTCTATTATTGTTCAATTTTTAATTTTTCCATACTATATGTAACATATTAAAAGATTCGTAATATATGCAATATTTACTCTTGCATGAGATTGATGCCTCTCACGAGGGTGGTACTGCACCTGTTGTGGTTGTACCCGAGGCCCAAACAACCACCATTGAGGTAATATTTAAACATTTGTCATTTTGTTAATACATATCATTTTGTTAATGCATGTGTTAGTCTTGATTAATTTATTAAATTGTCTAATATTTACAATTTTTGAAGTTAGAGGAACCCCACTTAGAACATGATGCTGGAGACATTGATATCAATGAAATAGTCCAAGGTGGAATTTACAATTACTTGAAGAATGTAAGTACATGGGTTATGACTGAATCTTGTTCGAATTATTTAAATTTCTTACTGTACACTCCTTTATAGATCGCTAATATTTATAATTTTTAAACCTGCAGATGCTATTAGGATATGAAGAGGGGCAAGAAATTGATGGAAGTGGTAACTCCCATGGGGGAGATATGTCCCAGGAAGGGGTAAGTATATTACAACATGTTAGTTTTTCAGTACATAGTATTCCATCCATTCAACTCCATGTCTAACTATGGTAACACTTTATGACTGCATACATCATCACAGATCCCTGCACCGCCTCTTTGGTTTGGATCTCCTCATAGTCCAAACGTAGATAAGGGGGCTGTTTACACCAGATGACCCTCTTCCTTGAACATAGTGGGTGTGCATGAGGATCAACCTACTCATCCCACGGTAATGTACACACTTCCAATGGTAGTTGTTGGTTAGCTATGAATTCACTTCACAAGTAGTTTTTCTTAATGTTATTTTCACATGTTTATAGCATCAAGATGTAGAGTCATCCATGCTAGACCTTAGTGGGGTTGTTGATAGTGCGGTCAATGCTGCATCTACAATAGTGATAAGTCACACTGAGGTACATCTACTTGAATATTTGTAATTGTACATTTCATTTGTAATGTTTATGGACATGCACGATGTCTAACTATTTTCTCATTTGGTGAATGTAGCCACACCCTGGTCCATTAGTTCACGCAACTGAGGTTGATGTTCAACCTTCAACCTACGTCTCCTCTTACTACTGAATATTCCCATCATAATCCCCTAGAAATGGTTTTTTCGGTGAGATGTTCATTTTTTACATAATTGATTAGTACTTTCTCATTCATGTACATGTTGATAATTCTTGAGATAATTGAAATATTTTTTTTATTTGCAGAGAAGCATTAAAGAGAGAATCTCTGCAAGGAGGAGGACACCAGAGGCACCTATACCCCCGACAGATGTAGTGAGTCTTTGTTTTATTTACAATTGAGTCATATTTTAAATTTTCAAACTTTGTTATTGCTAGATAGTACTAGTTAAGTTACCTGATCAAGAAATATTGTCATTGATTTTCAGTTGCCAGAGATGCACAGTGGTCATAGACATAGGAAAAAAGCATCAAGGTCCGAGAAAAACAAGAGAAAGTTAGATTTTTGATGTATTAGTCTAGGAAAAATATGTACTTTTATGTACAATCTGGAGTTAGAGTATAGGGGCGCGGTCTAGGACAAATGTACTTTTGTTTGCACATGTACATCAAATATGTTTTTGATACATGTACATTGACAGGCCATAGATGGACCTTCTATTTTTGTATTATAACTTTCATGATATAAAAAATATTTCATATCAAGGCTCTTGAGATCTTCATGGTTCAGTCTTTTAAGTGTGATTATACACATGTGGCCAAGAATGTTTCTATGTGTAATGTTCCCAATTTTTTATAGATTTTACGATTGCATGGAGATATCAGTTGTAAATTTGAGAAAAATGCACAATTAAAATATTACGTAATGACAAGAAAGTCCTTTTTGTTTTACCACGATCCAATTGCATATACAATGTTATATTAACAATGTTAAATTGTATTCACAAAGATGGAACATACCTAATACACATAAACACCCAGCACAACTAAGCAACTGATCCAACTTGGTGGAATACAAAAGCACCTTACCCACATAACAACCTAACAAAATTTTGAAGGATGCATAAAGTTGACACACCTGAGTGATGCACCTGTGTGGTCTACATAAATAAAATTAGTGTTTGGCATGATGCCTTTCATCTAACGAATACATGGGATACACATCAAACCTAAAAGTATCAGAGTATTATAAGGTTGATTCAAAATAATGTTTATGACTATATCCTGCACATTATTTTATCATTTTGTTAATGTACATGGCATTTGATGAATGGCCTCAAGTAACAACTTTGAAAGAGACGAAAGTTTTGTGTGATTTTATTATTTTTTTAGAGGAAATTTGGGGTCTAAAATGGGCCTTATAAGAAAACGTGCCAAAATAAGTTTTTGTGAGTTGGAATTCAAGAACCAATAGAATTTCAATAAAATAAGTCAACCATAATGGTTGAAATGACATATTTGTCATTAAAAAAAACTACTTTTTTGTTCATATTTTCGACATATCTCATTGTGTTTTTACTCAAATTTCGATTGGGAGAGCTCGTTGGATGTGGAATTTGATTTTGCATCCAACGAGTACCCACACTGCATACTTTTGGCGGACCTCGCTACCCCAAAAACAAGAAATACCTGAAAAAACGTGATGATGATGTCATCATCACATTTTTTCAGGTATTTCTTGTTTTTGGGGTAGCAGGGTCTGTCAAAAGTATGCAGTGTGGGAACTCGTTGGATGCGAAATCAAATTACGCATCCAACGAGCTCTCTCGATCAAAATTTGAGTAAAAAAACAGGGAGATATGTCGAAAATACGAACACAAAAAGTAGTTTTTTTCTTTCTTCCTCCAAAATTAATCAATATTATTTTATTATTTTAACTATTATTTTATTATTTTCCTTAGGACGCCCATTTTAGACCCCAAAATTCCTCTAATATGAGAAGTACTATTATGAATCTTGTTTTATAAATTCATGTTTATGGAGTATTATTCGAAGCATTCGTAGCATGAATATATACATATTTTTTAATAATGGCGTAATAGGTTGGCCACTTGTTTCTAAACATAGACATGTTCCATTACATGGTTAATCACGTAATGGCATTGTCTCCTCCTGCATTTCATCGTACAAATGCTCACATCTCTTGTATGACCTAGCTACATTAATATTGGAAACAACCTTCTTTCAAGTTTCCAGTCCCACGAACGATATGAGATCCTAATATCAATTCACCTCCACATAGAGATTGACAACTCCTTTTTCCTTGATTAAAACAAAAACAAAGAATATTTCTTGCTTGACAATGATGGGAAATAAGTCAAGTTCAACACCTCACAACAGGTAACATAATTCTTGATAGCTGCACATGGAATAATAGTTTGCAAAAAGTATTTTTTCAAGAGGGGAATATCTACAATCACCTTCAAGCTGACCTCTATGTGCAAAAATTTCACATTCACTTACTAAGCAAAACCCTAGTTTCCAAAATTGACAAAAATATGATCCCTTGTCCATGGACCCAGAGTAGAGGGCCACTCTAGCACTATCTCGATGCCCTCAATCCAACGGAGCGGACGGTTCGTCGATCCGAGAAACGGTCATCAATCTATGGAACGTTGAATCCCACATCCTATAGGCTTTCAGAGACACCTGTTGAATCCCTAACCGGGGCATAGAATGGAAATCGTGCATAAAAAAGGGCTCCCGTTGGGTCATGCAAGTGTGTTTACCAAGGTTCCATGTGGCATTATAGGAAATTTGCGATCTAAAATAGGCCTCCTGAGGAAAATAATAAAATAATAGTTAAAATAATAAAATAATAGTTTAATTTTGGAGGAAGAATGAAAAAGGCTACATTTTTTGTTCGTATTTTCAACATATCTCCCTATGTTTTTACTCAAATTCTGAGTGGGAGAGCTCATTGGATGTGTAATTTAATTCCACATCCAACGAGTACCCACATTTCATACTTTTGACAGACCCTGCTACCCCAAAAACAAGAAATACCTGAAAAAACATGATGACGACATCATCATCACATTTTTTCAGGTATTTCTTATTTTTGGGGTAGAGAGGTCCATCAAAAGTATGCAGTATGGGTAATCGTTATATGTGGAATTAAATTCCACATCCAACGAGATCTACCTCTTGAAATTTGAGTAAAAATACAAGGAGATATGTAGAAAATACGAACAAAAAAGTAGTTTTCTTTTATGGCAAATATGTCAATTCAACCATTATGGTTGACTCATTTTATTGAAATTCTATTGGTTCTTGAATTCCAACTCACAAAATTTATTGTTGGCGCATTTTCTTATAAGGCCCATTTTAGACCCCAAATTTCCTCTAATGGAATGCTAGCCACACGTTCATGGTCAAGGAATTTGCAAAGCCAACCCCTATGTACAAAAATTGGACTTTCACTTACTGAGCAAAACCCTAGTTTCCAAAATTGACCAGAAAAATGATCCCTTGTCCATGGACCTAGATTAGAGGGTCACCCTAGCATTATCCTGATGACCTAGATTAGAGGGTCACCCTAGCATTATCCTGATGTTCTGAATCCAACAGTTCATCGATCCGAGCAAAGTTCATCATTCTATGGCACGTTGAATCCCACCTCCTACTGGCTTTTAGGGACACCTGTTGAATCCCTACCCTTGGCATAGAATGGAAACCGTGCATCAAAAAGGGCTTCTAGTGGGTTGTTCAAGCGTGTTTAGGAAGGTTCCATGTGGGAATGCTAGCCACACATTCACGGTCGAGCAATATGCGAATTTGACCCCCATGTGCAAAAATTTCACATTCACTTACTAAAAAACCCTAGTTTCCAAAATTGACCCAAAAAATGATCCCTTATCCATGGACCCAGAGTAGAGGGCCACTCTAGCACTATCCTAATGTCTTGAATCCAACAAAGTTGACGGTTTTTCGATCCGAGCAACGGTCATCATTCTATGGCATGTTGAATCCCACCTCCTATAGGATTTGAGGGACACCTATTGAATCTCTACACGGAGCATAGAATGGAAATCGTGCATAAAAAATGGATTCCCCTGGGTTGTGCAAGCATGTTTAGGCAGGCTCCATATGGGAATTATAGACACACATTCACAGTCGAGCAATATACGACTTTGACCCCCATGTGCAAAAATTTCACATTCACTTATTGAGAAAAACCCTAGTTTATAAAATTGACCAAAAAAATGATCCCTTGTCCATGGAACTAGATTAGAGGGCCTCCTATACCACTATCCCAATGTCCTGAATCCAACAAAGATGACGGTTCATTGATCAGAGTAACAACCATTTTTCTATCGCACGTTGAATCCCATCTCCTACAGACTTTCAGGGACACCTGTTGAATCCCTACCTGGGGCATAGAATGGAGACCATGCATCAAAAAGGGATTCCAGTGGGTTTTGCAAGTGTGTTTAGGGATTCCCGTGGAGAAACAAATTATCAAAGTGAAGGAGATAATTATCAAATTCAAGGAGATGTCCTTATAGGATCAACTTCAAGATTCAATGCAAATGCAATAGACATATCCCAGATAGAGTGGTAGATAATGGTGTTGGGATATAAGGCATGAGTCATGTAAGTATCAATATAATACAACAAATCCATTGTAGAAGTCTATTGAATTTATTAATCTATCAAGCACTCAATGTATCAAATTGTAAATAATCAATGAGACCATGAAACGAAAACATCTGACTACCACATACATGACTACCTACCTGTGGTCATTTGACTAGACTATCGGGATCACCTAATAGCAACAGTATCCTTTAGCCTCTCGTGCTCGAATTAAGGGAACAAGTATCATGACTTTGATGAGTTCTTTCCATTTGGCATTGTTTATAACTGGAGGTTTGTGCTAATAACTAAGTTTGTATAATGGTATACAATTTGACCTAGTCTATAATCTTCAAATACATAACCTTTTTTCTTTCGTGTGTGGGCAACTTGTGTCAAATATTCTCCTTTGATAAACATCAAACCAATTGGAAAATCATTGCCCTCGGAGTCACTTAATGATACAATGAGGGTCTACTTCCCATCCAAGCAACATGCCGGCCATGTTAGTTTTTCAACATTAATCTAGCATTATGTTAGGATATTTACTGAGAGAATAACAAGTACAACAATGAAACACAAGAGACAATGAACACAATGTTTTTTATCAGGGAAACCATAAATGGAGAAAACCCCACAACTTCCTCAGAGATAGAATCAGCACGAGATGTAAGACCCCAAAATAGTAAGATGCACTCCCGACAACAGTAGTCTTCTTCTTGTCTAGCCCCAGTGTCTTTCCTTCCTCAACTATGTGCTACACTTGAGTGTGTGAATGATGTGTGCTAAATAGAGATCCCAGATCTCTATTTATACTAATCCTAGCATGACTAAAACCCTACTAGGGCTGACCTCTACTTGGAGAGTCTAATAACCCTAGTGCCCCAGAACTGCGAGGACTTTAACCCTTACACAATCAGAGGGTTACCCACTATGACTTGACATGAATTGTTTACATTATTGATTCTCCCGATCGAAACATCGAGGCATGAAAAAATGACTCAAATACATAATAGATACATCCCAGAATAAACATCGGGTTACAATACATAAGATACATAGATGAATACATTCCGAAGTTACAAATACATCAACACTCCCTCTTAACTAGGAAGGTATTCTTTCGACACAATTTTCAACACTGGTCTTCTTCTCTGTATCAAATCGATCATCTCGTCATCTGCATATCAAGTCTTCTGAGTCTTCAAGTCATATTTATCCTCTGGATAATCTCTCGATCTGGATCATCATCACTAGAATGGATCTGGATCATCACTCAATTTGGCTCATCTCTCGATCTGGATCATCACTACTGGATCTGGATCATCACTCGATCTGGATTTCCCAGAGTAATCATAAATGGATCTGGATCATAGCTTGATCTAGATCTCTCCTGGTCATCATCATGTGTGTACTATATCATCATAGGAAGTTCTATAGAGCCAGCCTTCTTTCATGTTGGTTGTAGGCCTAGCCATCATGTAGGTCTTCGCCTAGCACTTACATCTGACCTACTCATCAGAAAGGCACGCCCAACACTCACATCTGATCATGTAGAAATCTATAATCACATTAGAAAGGCCCAGGACTCACATTCACCAGCATGACAGGACATCACTATCATCTGTGAAAAGGCTTCAGCACTTATGTCTGACCTACTCGTCAGAAAGGCATACTGCCATCCAGGTGGGAACACATCCTACTCACAGTGAGGAAATATTTCCATACTTTCATCTAGGATAGAATCGCATCCTGCTCACAATGATGGATTACTTCTATCTAGGTGGTAACACATCCTACTCACAGTGATGAAAGATTTCCATACTTTCATCCAGGCTGGAATTGCATCCTGCTCATAGTGATAGAAGATTTCTGCACTTACATATGACCTAGTAGGAGCCAAATCCTACACCCTCGTCAGAAGGGCATGCACTCACATCTAACCTATTAGGAACAGAATCCTACACCCTCGTTAGAATGGCCCCCAGTCCCAGACTAAGCTACCTGGTAACGGACCAGGTGCCTCCACTCTCCTGGAGAGTGGCAGTTTCCCTTACATACGTCTTACTTGATAGAATGGCTAGCACTCATATCTGACATGGAAGGAACTGAATCCTCTCACCATGATAGAATGGCTCATCCCTTACATCTGACCTACTCGTCAGAATGGATTTGGGATCTTTAGCACTCATATCTGACATGGAAGGAAATGAATCCTCTCACCATGATAGAATGGCTCAACACTTACATCTGACCTACTTATCAGAATGGCTATGGGACTTATCACTTTCCCTTGGAGGAAACCTCAATCTGGAGAACACCAAGCTTCTCCCAAAAGTACTCAAAATTCACTCTGGCTAATGGCTTCATCAATACATCAGCTATCTGTTCCTCCATCGCAACATACTGGAGCTTCACTGCTCCTCTCTGCACCATATCCCTGATATAGTGATACTTGATCTCGATGTTCTTTGACTTGTCATGGAACACTGGATTCTATGACAACTTCACACAACTATGATTGTCACAATGTATACAAGTAGCATCCAACTGGAGATCAAATATATTAGATAGTAGCTTCCGCAACCATACTGCCTCACAACTAGCTGAACAAGATATGACATACTCTACTTCAGCTGTACTCAGTGCCACACAGGATTGCTTCTTGCTAAACCAAGAGATCACACCTGATCCCATACTGAAGCAACATCTTGAAGTGCTCTTCCTATCGATGGAACTTCCTGCCCAATTTGAATCAGCATAACCCTCCAGGTTAATCTTTTGATTTGCATCATACTTGAGCCCATAATCAATTATACCCCTCAAGTACCTCAGAATATGCTTTGCAGCAATCAAGTGAATATTTCTCGGATCTGTTAAGAATTGGCTCAAGGTGTTCATATCAAAGAAAATGTCTGGTCTCGTGTTTTTCAGGTACATCAATGACCCAATCATCTGACGATACATCATAGCATCAACCATCTCTAAAGAAGCATCAATCAATAGCTTCAGGTTCAACTCCATAGGTGTGTCCATAATCTTGCAGTCCATCATCCTAAACCTCTTCAGGATCTCTATTGCATAATTCCCTTGTCCAAGGAATACTCCATCCACACTCTGCCACACCTCCATACCTAGAAAGTAATGCATCATACCCAAGTCCTTCATCTCGAACTCAGTAGTAAGCTTTCTCTTTGTATTAGTAATCAACCCATCCATACCTATCACAAATAGATCATCTATATATAGTAGAAGCATCACTGGGTTTCCATCTTCAACTTTATAGTAACGACTGGAATCTTCTTTACTCTTGGTAAAGCCCAAACTGGATAGAAAGCTGTCAATTCTGCTGTACCAGGTCCTGGGTGCCTGTTTCAAACCGTACAGGGCTTTCTTCAATCTGCATACATGAGACTCTTTGTCATGAGTCTCAAAACCGAGTGGTTGTTCTACATACACTTCCTCTTCTACTACACCATTCAAGAAGGCAGTCTTGACATCCATTTGGTGTATCTTCCATTTCATCACTGCAGCCAGAGCAAGCACTGATCTGATGGAAGTGTATTTGGCTACAGGTGCAAAGGTCTCTTCATAGTCTATTCCTTCTTTCTGAGAGAAACCTCGACCTACAAATCTTGCCTTATACTTTTCAATTCTACCATCTGCAGCATGTTTGATCTTGTAGATCCATTTGGAAGTTACAACTGACTTCCCTTCTGGTCTTGGGACAACATCCCAAACATCATTCTTCATGATCGATTGGTACTCTTCAATCATAGCATCCTTCCATTCTTTCTGTTCTGCCGCTTCTTCATAACTGGAAGGTTATTTATCAATGAAATCACATAGTAAAGCTACATACCTGGAATTGGATCTGGTCCTCTTTCTTTCTCTGTGATTCTCTTCTGGAGCCCATATCTTTCCGCACCTTGGCTAAGTTCTCGTACCCAAGAAGGTTTCCTCTTATGAGGATTCTTCTCCAGAGGTGGATCTACATGTCTTTGTGGTTCTTCAAATTCTCGATATTATTCTCAAGTTTCTTCATTCATGGTTGTATCATGAATTCTGGGTGCTTCTACTTCTTCAGGTTCTTCAGCAAGTCTCTTTCTGGATTTTTTGTAAGCTGTGTCCTCATTAAATGTCACATCCCTGCTGATTTCAATCTTCTTTTATCCTGGGAAATATATTCTATAAGCCTTTGAGCTTTCAGAGTATCCCACAAATATTCCCTTCTTTCTTGAAGGATCTAATTTTGTTCTCTTCTCTTTTGGAATGTGTATGTACACAGGACAGCTGAATATTCTGAGATGGCTGACTTCTGGTTTCTTTTTGGAGAAGACTTCTTTAGGAGTCTTGTTCTTGAGTACTCTATGTGGAGTATGATTCTGTACATACACCGTTGTTCTAACATCTTCATCCCAAATATGCATAGGAAGATCTTGATCATGAAGCATTGCTCTTGCAACTTCCATGATGGTTCTATTCTTCCATTCCGCAATCCCATTCTATTGTGGATTATAAGGAGTGGACAACTCCCTCTTAATCCCTGATTCTTTGCGTAGATCTTTGAATTCATTTGAAGTGAATTCTCCGCCATTATCTGATCGAATGGTCTTGATCTTATTTTCAGTATGGTTTTCGATCAAGGCTTTGAATTCTTCAAAACTTACTGAATACTTCGTCTTTGTTCTTCATGAAGTAAACCCATGTCTTCCTAGAAAAATCATCAATAAAAGAAACATAATCTGCATACCCTCTTAGAGAGTTTTATGACATAGGACTGCATACATTGGAGTGGGTGATTTCCAAGATTCCTTTTGCTTTGCTTTCATTGCTTGGAAATGTCTTCTTTGTATTCTTTCCTTTTGCATATCCTTTGTAGACCCCATCATGTTTTTCTTGAATTTCTGGAAGACCTTTGACAGCTTTGCTTGCAATAGGTAGTGCTCTGTCATGCACATGTGCAAGCCTTCTATGCCAGAGTTCACTTGGTTCTACTGTGTCATGGACCAAGGCTTGTTCTGGATAGCCCTTCAATTTGTATAATCCTCCTTCTTTTTCTCCAATTACTACCGCATCATCGATAGTATTTCCTTTTGGCCACATGATGACTTGACCATCTATGAGTGCAACCCACATTCCTTTTGCATCTAATGCTGATATGGAGAGAAGGTTCTTCTTGAGTCCTGGAATAAACAATACTTCTTTCATTGTTAGAGATTTTCTAGAGTCTAACTTATATGAAGATTCCCCACTACCTTTTATTGGATATTGGTCGTCGTCTCCTAGCTTTACCTTGTGAGGTGATTCATGTTCTGACAGTCTTACAAAGGATTCCTTGAATCCAGTCATATGTTTGGAAGCCCCACTATCTATAAGCCGATCATCGCTACCATGAGTAATGTTACATGTGAGAGTTGATATTAGAACATATTCATCCTCGCTTGAAGAATCTTCACTTTCATATCTGGATCTCTTTCTGGATGGTTCATCATCCTCTGCAGCATGAGCATGATGTCTTCTTTTGTTGCTCTTATTTATTATCTTCTATTTGTTAGGACAATTCCTTGCATAGTGTCCTGCTTCATCACAAGTATAGCATATGATCCTAGATACATCTCTTCTAGTATTATCTTTGTGAGAGTGCTTACCTCTGAAGTGATGAGTTTTCTTTCTTGTTGACTTGGAGTGAGTCTTGGAGTGTACCATGAGAGCTTGATCTTCACTTCCCATCTTCTCTTCTCAAGCTGTTATCCGAGCTTCTTCTTGAGAGCATTCTTCCCATAGTCTACTGAACTTGACTAACTTATTTCTTGCACAGATTCCTTGGATGAAAGAATCCCATGACCTAGGGAGGCCATTCAAGGTAGTCATCACAATCTCTGCATTTTCCACTTCTTCATCAACTTCTTCTAGTTTCTCTTTGATTTGAGAAACTCTTGTGAAGTAAGATTGGATTGTTTGTGCATTTTGAATCTTCACAATCTTTAGTTGGTTTCTCAGGGTCATCTTCCGATTGATGTTCTTCCCTTCAAAAATTTTTGTTAGGGCATCAAACATAGCTTTCGGTGTCTTGAGAGAGGACACCTGTGGGATAAGGTGATCCTTAATAGAATCAGCAATGATTCTATTTGCCATAACCATCTTCTTCTTATGTAAAGCCTTTGCCTCATCTCCCTATGGAACTGGAACCTCCTCATGAATGTAGGAGTCTAATTCATTTTCCTCCAGGACCAAGGAGATTCTATACTTCCAGGCTCGAAAGTTTTCAGCTCCCTCAAGCTTTTCATCAAGCTTGGTATGATGAGACATCTTAAATGAGAACCTCAAATAGAAATAAAAAAGATTTTAGATCTTACCAGATTCAAGATGTCGGATCCGAAACTTGAGTTGAAATCCTGTAGAGCTGGTTCAGGAGCAAATTAGGGTTTTTCTTTTCTGGAGTTATGTCCACCCAAATGCCTTGAAATTTGTCCCTAACTTCGATTTTGGGAAGGAGATCAAACTAGTCCTAGGCTCACTAAAAAATTCCTTTTCTATGAAAAGCCCTAATTTCTGACAGTAGCACTAGTAGAAAATGAGAAATTAATGACTAAAAAAATGACTAAAATCATGCTATAAACGACTATTTTTGAGTCGGTGACTAATAGTATCAAATTACCACTATCTTATAGCTAGTCGTATTTTACTAGTCATTAATAGCTTGACTTAGTAGTCACTAATTTAGTCATTGATTTGGTCATTGATAGACAATGATTTAGTCATTGATAGACAATGCTTTAGTCATTGTTTTAGTCATTGATAGTTAATGATTTAGTCATTGATTTAGTCATGGATTTAGTCATTGAGTTAATCATTGATTTAGTCGTTGATTTAGTCACTGATTGCAACCATTAATGACCAAATATACGACTAAATAAACTACTAGAAGTTAACATATTAATGACTAAGCTAAATACGACTAAGATACGAGAAATTAGCTACTAATAGTCGTATATATGTGAATTTAGTCGTTTTTGTAGTCACAAATTTATGATAGGGCACGGAGGAATCGAACCACCAACCTCCTGCCCATAATTAGGCAGGCGCTCTACCATTGAGCTAGCACCCTTTAAGAAGTTGTTATTGCTTGACAATGATGATATTCAAACAAATTTATGATAGATATCAATCTACAAACTACATAATTATTACTATTACAACTTACCAGTAACTAGTATTTATGAAAGTAGTCATTTATGTAGTGGAGAATTGTAAATAAGAAGGAGCTGCGTTGGATGATTTCACAAATCTCGACGTTTCAATCCCTACTATGGGAAGGGTAAGGAAGCTGATGTGTCCCCATTACACCAATCACAGCAGGCATGCCTCGCTCCAAAGAAAACTGCACTTGGGCTTCTTGTGAATCCCTTGGTGCAAATGACATGGTCAAAACATTTCTCTTCAAACATTATGCACCCCACCTTGCCACCTGAGCATGCCATAAGGATTCCAGAGATAGCTAACTGGTAGCTGATGCACTCTTAGATAAATTGTGGATAATGGGCAGTTTCTAACAGACAACTCATTTAACTAGAATAAAGAAAAAACAAGTAACCGATAACTTATTCGTGACACTTAAGATTTGGCCCTAGGAAATCATAGGTTACACTAAAATCAAGACAACATCATGGGAGAGGTTGCAAAGATGCAAGGGTTGATGAAATACGCCAAGAAATCCTTGTTTATTTCAAAGTTTTCAATTATCATGCATGGTTGGAGAAAAATTCAGCGAAGACCCCTCTTTCACCACCCAACCCTAAAAACACTAATTGAACACTCTAATCCAACCTATGATTTTCTAAGATCCTTCTTCGACCCTTCCATAATATGAGAACCCCTATCTAATAAATATGTAATGTGTGTACGTATATTTTGTTCCCAATGATATAAAAAAAAAGTACTAAACAGAATCGATGGATATAATATCCATATCCCTATTTGTACTTGTAGTCATAACCGTACAACATGCAAAATCAATGGTTGGTGATTACATGAACCCTGCACCATTGGACTATCCATAAAATGTATACAGACTCTGAATCACGATCAAACAAGAACCTTTTTCAGACAAGCAACAACACTAAGATGTAACAAAGCCCTGATTCTATAACTCAAATCTAAACACAATGATCAGACATAAAACGGGGACATGAAAAGATACAAAATATGGCATGCTTCTAGCACAGATGGGGACTAAAAGAACATTTCAAAAATGATGATAGGAACAATTTGATAAGCTAACATATCACTGACTACAGAGTATAATCCAAATCAATAATTTATACAGCAAAGGTAATATAACCTTCAGTGCTCCAGGTTACATTCTACATGGTAAGATTCAATCTAATAAATGAGTAAGAACAAGTTTTACACAAAACTTGTAAATAAAAACCTTCAAGTCTAGTCATACTCAGAATTAAATCCTGTAATCAATTTCAGATTCTATCAACTTTCAATTTGCTACAGCCGACAATGGAAAGCAAATTGAAATAGCATCCAAATATACACTGAATATGTCCAAAAAATCATTTAGAAATTCCCCACATAATAACAAGCCATATGTGGGATTTCATATAATCATGCAATCAACTACTGTTGAAATTTGAATCTAATAACATATAAGGTTTTTAGACATTTTATTTTGGACCGAGAGACCCACTGAACAATTTCCTCTACCCCAAACATGGTGCACAAGATAATTACTTTGAAACCGGAATCTTCAGCAGTACAAACCATAAATTATGGCATGCATTGAAAAAAAAAGACATAAGAGGTCTCTAAAATTATTATTTACCCCCCTAGGGATTTAAAATGACACTTTTTACAGGGATAACATGGTGATACTAATGCATGGCATTAGACCTAAGGATTCAGACACCATCATGGAGCAAATGCATTAGTACATACCCATGGATTTAGAGGATTGAGCAAAAAAGACTAGGCAAACTCAGATCACTAGGATCTAAGTTTATCTAGGTGAAAAAAACACTTCGGAGCAGTACTAAGACAGATGACCCATTTGGGCTGGACCTTTTACACATATAATTGGATGACATGTCATTTTACAATCATCATTTTTGACCATGGGCAAAAGAAATGTACAATATAAGAACCAAGGAACAAAAGAATGCTTGAGTTGGATCATGGAACTGAGGGTTCCCTAGGTCGTTGTCATCTTCTGTCTGCTGATCATCCTGTGCTAACTGAGTGGCAACAGGTACAAATAAAAAATGCAGAAACATATATTGAAACAGAGTAAATTGCTGAAAATACCCATTCTTTCCTCCATCAATCTGCAATCCTAGAGTAAGAACAATTGGATATTGGTGTGAAGAATTTGTAGCAGCAATGTATTACTGAAAAACACACAGATTTCTATAAATCTGCCCAAAACAGACAAAAAATACATAGAATTCTAGAAAACTGTCCAATACTAGTAAGAAAACACTTAGAAAATAAAGCTTTATGAAAAATCTGCCCAATATCTTCAACAAAACACTCAGAAAACTGTCAATTTCTCCTTCAATCTTCCAAATCAACAACCAATTCTTCCAGATATGCAAATACGGATAGCAAGACAGGCAGGAACAAATTTAATTTAATTTCAAATCTTCTGTAATGTCAATAAGACTCAGAAACTTGACTGATTATCTGCCTGTAGAGGCCCTACAGTCCAAAGATTTTCTCGATTGGTGGTCCATACACACGATTTTGGCAGGCAACTTCTGTCTAGTACCCTGATGCATCTGTACAATTGAATTTCTTCACCGGTGGCTGTTTCTATTTACCTGACAGGTCATCTATAATTTTACGGCTCTGTTTCTTCCTTTGGCAGCTAGTCCATACATACGACTCCTTATCCGTATGCTGGCGGCTGTACGATGGATGCTCTCCCTTCAGAAAATCGAATTGATTTCTTTTCTATGGAACCTGGCTTTAAAACCAAAAGTTTTCAAACTTGGCTTTGAAAACTCAAAACCAGTCGATCGTTGTTTCAACCATTTTGGGTCTTTGATGTGTCATGCTGGTGATCACTCAATCCATCTTTGCTGACAATAGTGCCTACGCGTTTTTTCTCTCACAGGCTCTGTGGATCAGCCTTTAATTAAGCTCTCGTACCATATCACCAAAATCAAACACATAAAGAAACCCAAGAAACATGCAAGTGATCTGTGTATTGCATTGCATAAATGATAAATCAAAGCTTATAAAGGTTCACAAGCTAGTTGAGTTAATCCACTTTATGGATGTCCGATAGACTGAGAAACACTCTCAAGTGAAATAAAGCATAAAATCATTAAATAACCTACAGTCAAAATGACTTTATTAATGCCTATATCTGATATTTAATTGAACATTCTAATCTAACATTTACTCTAACTAATCTTTTGGAATCTAACGTTTAGGTATATTGTTTATAAGTTATAACTTATCTGTCAGTGGATAACTGCTTAAAATACTTGCTGAAACATTATATTTCCCTTGATTTAGAAGTCTCCCCATCACATTTGCTGGTTTGATTCTTCCATTGATCCTTGTGTCATATCAAGAACTTCAGGATTGACTAAACAATTCCAGCCTCTTTTGATTCTGCTGGCATACATTGTATTCTGTAGTAAAATATTCCACAAATTTCAAAAAAAAAATCTCAAAAGTCGCCTTTCCATACCCTAATATTATATTCATCTCTTTCTGTGACCTATTGGATCAAGCGTTGATTCTGGGTTTGCATGTCTTCATACGCTTGGTCAATAGTCTGTCAAAATCATAAACAACATGAAAAATACTGTCTTCCAGCTTTAGAGTTTTTACTTTTTACCCCAATTTGATTTCAAGATAAGAAAACAAACCTCAATCTCAGATATATAAGCCTCTCCTTCTTCATTTTTAGCTTTCAGTGCTTCAGCGAGTTCAAATACATATCTGCATAAAGCCAGGCATTAAAAAAATGTAGTGCCACTTTAAAAGCTAGAGAAAAGCTTTTAATTAGTGAGATTGAACACAAATAATATTAATAAGACTGCACTCTCTAAGTTAAGTATTTCAACAGGTAAAGAGAAGATATATTAGTCAACACCCCAGTCGTGCCATATTTCAAAGCAAAATCATGGAGGACAAAAGGTAGCAAACCAATTTGAGGAGGCCACAAATTGGTACAGTATAACTTTTACTTTCTAAGATGACTATAAGGGAGACTGGAGTAGTTAACGGATTTCAGGGCTAGCCAAAGAAAAAATACAATTGAGTAATACTTGTAAATGTGAAGCAGTTCAAAAGCTCTCAAGCTACCCAACAATACTCTTTGAGAGTTGTTAATAACATACATGAACCAATGGTCACTTTTAAGGCATAAATTTACAAATAATCATGGAAAGATATAGAACTCTCAGGTAAGAGACGCTACCTCTCTGAAGGATCAAGCCTCTCTCTCTCTAGCGAGCTATCTCAGCTTCAGCAGCTGCTAGTCTCTGTTGGCAGGCTGCTTCTGCTTCATTAGCTGCCTTCACTCGCAATTCTAAACTGTGTTCATCCAGAGCAGACTTTAGCATTTCAACCTGTGCCCAAGCTTTGCGTTCTGCTTTCCTGACTTCCATCACATCCCTGCAACAGAAGGCATGTTTGGTATTATTATGCATCAATGCCTATATCTTTCTTCCCATATTTAAGTCAAAATATTATAAACACATGATATACCAGAACATTTAGAGATTGGATGTGTAAATTGTGTTCATACAAAAAAACAATGTGGTCAGAAGAAGGAAGGGGTGAGAGAAGCACAATTTAGTAATGCAGAAACATGTTGTCAACTGAAAATAACTACCTGCAATATTATAATAAGACCTGATAGATTCAAGTTGGTCAATTGACATCCTTAAGTAGTGCAAAAGAAATAACTAGTATCTACTAGTAGCTTCGCAGTTGTAAGATAACAAGTGTGATGCAACCTTCCCTTACCTTTCGACTTTGAAGAAATTGGATATGGAAAATGACACATAATGATACTGGTGTGCTAAATTCAAAAGTAATCATTATAATTGCTGCCTAGAGCCCATTATACAAGAGAATTTCATATGCATGAAAAACAGAGAAAAAGCTTACAAGACTTTCTCTGCCACAATCTTCAGACAACTGTTAGTTAGGAATTTTTTGGCCATAAGCGCAAGTATAGTATGATGGTGATGAGACTTAATGCAAACATGATGATGTGGCCTCAAACACTGAGTACCTGTGCTTTGTCCTTGATTACCAGTGACAATCAAAATGATGAAGACAATGAATAACAACCTCAAAGCAGAAGAAGAGGGTGGGAACTGGAACAGATGGTGACATGATAACAGATTAGTAGATGATGAGAAACAAATAAAAATTAATTGTGGTAAAAGATATCAATGCCTATGACTTGAATGCAATATGGTAGCATGCGGTAGGTATTTGGGAAGTGTTTTTACCTTCATTGTACTTGCCATGAGAAGCTTCAATATTTTTCGTGAAGGTTATTAATCTTTGGATTCACTGAAGACAAGGTTCAAGTAGGGTTTGCTTACAAAGTAAGAAAAATCCAAGATTTCTTTCTTCTTGAGTGGACTTAGCTTAGAAGCTAAGCATAAAATCATAAAGTCCACTTGTAGCAGCTTATTCTGAAAACAATCCGAACAGTGTCCTGCATAGAGAATTCTAAACAGATTAATGCTGCTTCTGAAGGCAATCAGTATGAGCATGAAGCAAGTCATAACAACATTTTTGTGGGCCACATCCACACGTCCATACCAGCAGAGAATGAAGTGGTTTTCTTGAATGTTGTGGCAAGAATAAAACGGTGTGGGTGAACTGAGCATCCGCATGGCACTTAAGGATAGATCAGATCTTGATAGCAAGTGAGTGCAACCTTTTCATGGAAGTCAATGAGTAGAAAAAGTGCTTCCTTACAGGTTCAGAACAGCATACTTAATTCAACTAGGATAGTGATTTCTAAGTGTTTATATCGGCTAATGCTAGAATTTACTATTATAGTCTTGTGGAAGGATTCAATATATCAACACTGAGAACTTTACTTCGAAGAAATATACATAGACAGATCACAACAATTTCTTGGAAAGATTGATCTGTACATACATAAACATTCTAATTAGCATGTGATCAATCACATACGGACTCTTTTTCAGGACAAAAGGAACATTTCAATGGAGCACCTTTGAGGATATAAAATAATATTTTAAGACAAGAAAATCAACTCATGCTAGGTTAAAAGAGCACTTTTCTCGAGACAAGTCAACGCTCAAACTCAGCATTATCTTTGGAATGGATTGTGGGGAACAGCAGCACTATTTTTAAGATTGTAGGTTTTCAATGGGAATTACTTCAGCCTTTTATAGAGGCCACCTCAGCAGATTTTACATGGCCAAAATCTCAAGCCTAAGGTCTGACTTTTGAAAAGATCAGATCCTTCTCAAGCAAAACATTGCATTTTGGAAAAGAGATTGACCCACAAATCAAGTCATATCAATCAAAGATAACAACAGAAGGTATCAAAGAAATAAAGAGGCCTCAACCCCAGGCAAGAATATCACTACACTAAATTCATCTCGAAGTAAGAAGCTTTTGTGAGAGGTAGACTTAAGATAAAACAAAACTACATAGAAAGCCTTGGGTCTTTCTACTGCATTCAAGAAATCAATCCTACTTTTCTATATGATTAAACTGAACATGGAAACAAAGATGAGGATGCTGTCATAAATGCTAATTTTAGCATCCATTACCATGCTTTCATCTTATTTTGGGTATTTTCCATATGGATTATTCCAAACAGATGAGAGCAAAGCCATTAGAGGTCCCCAAAACTTCATCGCTATGAAATCTGCAACAGGTTGTGGGATAGTAGGGTGATTCCTTTGTCAGCATTTGTTGCTACTTTTTAAGAGGATTTATTCTCTGTTATTTTAGAAAACGTATGTCATTTTTTCTCGTGAAGCCTGCTGCTATTCTTGATGAGACATGTCTATGATTCATGTTAGCATTTTGTAGCTCGGAGGTACTCCTGCACCAGGTGCCAAGGTGCAGGAGTCCAAGGTGATGTGAAGTCTCATTTAATGTCATTGACTTTATTAATGTGCATTTATTAAAGTACATTTTTTTATGTGACTTTATGATTTAAAAGTGAGTTGCACTTTATTATGTTTATAAAGTGACTTTAAGTCATATAGTGTACTTTTATAATATTAAGGAAAAAGTGTCTTTTCAAAGAAAAAAAAGATTTAATGTATAGTTCGCTTAGGAAACTTAAGTGAACTTGAGATTAGATCTCAGCCATGGATCTTGAGATCAAGATTTAATCTCAACTGTGGAATTTGAAAAGTCATGTAAGTTACTCTAATGAGAGAAATAAAAGAGTTATGAGACTTCATTTGCATACATCTCAAGAGAAGCTGAGGAGAGGCACAAGTTCCAAGAAACAAAGAGAGAGAGATTAAACTCAAAAGAGATGGAGAAGAAGAGTATGGAAGATGCAGCCAGTTAGCACGCACTTCAACAAGAGGAAGAAGGCAGAGATCTGGCATGCATTTTCAGATTTATAGTTTGAGAAAGGGCACACTTCCCAAGAGAATTGGGATGGCACAAATCCCAAGACAAGACTGTAACAGCAAAAAAGAACTGTACTACTGAATTTTATGACAGGCTGTACTATTGATGGTGACAAGCCTTACTGCAAACTTGAAGGCACAGATTTCTAGGCTGAGTTATATGCATGTAAATTGAAGTCATTAATAGCAGAGGTAATTCTATCATGTCTGCACTTTATTTCTCAGTTTGGCATGTTGTTTAAGGTGACTGTAGCAGTCCGTACAACTGTACTTGAACTGACAGTCCATACAGTCAAGTTGGCTCAGATTTCTAGGTGCTGGGGCATGGCTTTAAAGGCGTATGACAGTCTTAAATTATTGTTGTTACAGCTAGTTGTAATCTTTGAAATTTCCATACGAAGCTCAATAAAATAAACTCTCTTGACTGGTTTTCCCCAAGCTGTGGGGTTTCTCCAGGGATTATTTTTTGACCAAAATTCCTGTGCATTAACTGTGTTTACAGTCTGTTAATTTATCTTATTCTTCCACTGCAAATTGTATTTATGGACAATATATCAGTGCTAGAAAAGGTTTACTTATGCTTGGGTGAAGTATAATGTGGCTGGCTTATTATTATTGACTGATATCAGTCGTTCATAAACTGTTTGACGAAAATTCTCTGTGGCTGTGTGTGAATAGCAGTTAGAATTTTCCCTGTTTTTCATCAATTCAATTTTATGATTTTAATATTTTAAATTTCCATCTACTGTTTATGCCTATGATTCAAAGTTATAAT
>LPNX011195792.1:284002-299299 GCA_001517045.1 Pseudotsuga menziesii
TCAAGTAATGGAAGGCTTATTTCCGTATGAGATTGTTGTAATCCCCAAAGTTAATCAATGAGTCTTACAATTCCTTGGGGATGCTCATGAATCTTACAAATATAAAAATATTAAGCAGATTACGCAGTTTTAGTATTTGAGAAAGCATCATACTTTACTACAAAAGAAGAGGTGCAACAGCAGGTAAAGACTTGCACAACTCCTCTCGTACGTCTTTCTGGAAGGGGTCCCGTAGGGAAAGTAAAGAGTCCAGGTCCCTCCCTTGAACCTTGAAGCGAGGAAATTCTTAGATATTATAACCTTTAGTCTAAAATCCTATACACAACATTTTTGGTCTACCAACCCTTGAATTGCTAGTTCCTGAGTTTTATCTGTAAACATAGCAATATTATTATGAACCTGGGCAGGTCTGACCTATTTTCGGGGCTGCAACTTGTGAAAATCATAGGATATCCAATAATGTATTTGATCCTTATGTCCTATTATAGTGCATCTGCAGGTGTAGCATTCCTCTGTTACTGTAAGGGAATTATGATCTAGCCATTTCATCTCCACCACATCCATAACAAAGAAAAAAAACATGAATAGAAAAAAAACACAATAGATAATCAAGAAAAACAAAGAACAAACCTGAAGGTCTAAACATTGATGTCATTCTGAAGGCAGTGGAGACCCAACGTGAAGCTCAATACCAATATTTGTCAGTTTCAATTTCTGTCCACCGACACCAATCTCATCACCATGTTTAGAATTGCTTGAATTCCAATTCCATTTACTCTTCTTAGATGTGTCTTCAAGCATCTTCTTAGATTCAGACAAATTACTTGTAAATCTAGTCCTCTTAGCCTAAGTATTCAACACAGTCAGTCCGCGTCAGAATTGAACTCCCTGTACAGGTGCCTGAAGGATAAAGAAAGAAAACAATTCTTTAGGAGCCCAATCCTTTTCAACCAGCAATCATATATAACTCAGTGACTGCAACTTGGTGAGACCTCTGGCCCAATCAATTATCATGACCTTTGATTCGCCAAAAATAGAAAGCTAGAGAATTTTTTTTCTTTTTTGCGAACCATAAAAGCCCCCATAAGGCTAAAAGTTCATGCAATTGCTTTGTTGGATCTTTGAATATCGAGGTGCATGGCACTAATATTACTAATAGAAGGTAGACAACTTACAAAAATTACACTTCATTGCCAAATTTGCAATTTTCCATGACACAATTAAAAATGACTAATTCATATTCTTCTAGCAAGTCATTTTTTAAGTCGTGACTAAATTAGTCATTTATTTTAGTCATTTTTAACTCAGTCACTTATTATCTAGTCATATTTGTTAACTGGTGACTAAATTAGTCGTTAATTTTAGTCGTTTATAGTTGAGTCAATCAAAATTGCTCATATTTATTAGTAAATCACTTGAAAAACCTGTGGTGACTAGAATTTTTAGTCACCTAGTAGCTAATTCCTCATTTTGTACTAGTGTAGTGACATGTCCAAAATTGAAAAACCTTATAATTGGATTCTGCTTTGACAGAAAGATGTGCCCTAAGGAGGAGAGTTGTTCCACCTTACTTTTGCTGAAAATATGTGGAGGAAGATCCACAAACCAGGAATCCCTAGTTCCCGCAGCTGCACAGTGTCTTCTTCTCAGGTTAGCTCTGATTCCATGTTAGTTTTTCAACATTAAGCTAGCATTATGTTAGGATATTTACTGAGAGAATAACAAGTACAGCAATCAAACACAAGAGAAAATGAACACCTTGTTTTTTATCGGGGAAACCATGAATGGAGAAAACCCTGCAACTTCCTCAGAGATTGAATCAGCACAAGATGTAAGACCCCAAAAAAGTAAGATGCACTCTCGATAGCAGTAGTCTTCTTCTTGTCTATCCCCAGTGTCTTTCCTTCCTCAACTATGCACTACACTTGAGTGTGTGAGTGACGTGTGCTAAATAGAGATCCCAGATCTCTATTTATACTAATACCAACATGACTTATACCCTACTAGGGCCGACCTCTACTTGGAGAGTCTAATAACCCTAGTGCCCCGAAACTGCGGGGACTTTAACCCTTACACAATAGGAGGGTTACCCACTATGACTTGACATGAGTTGTTTACATTATTGATTCTCCCAATTGAAACATCGGGGCATGACAAGATGACTCAAATACATAATAGATACATCCCGGAATAAACATCGGGTTACAATACATAAGATACATAGATGAATACATTCCGAAGTTACAAATACATCAACAAGCCAGTAGTTAGTGTGCCATTCATTGTCTCCTAGGGAAACCATTGCGTATATGTGCCCTGCATAAAATAAAGTGTATAAATAGGAGTTAGCTAACTAAACACAGCTAGTCGTCAAACATTTCAAAGTGATCAACATAGTAGTCGAACCTGGTTGTATGAGATCTGAAATGTGGTCATAATCATGTGAAATACTCGACTGTCCCTCCTCCAAATGGCATAATTCTGAAGTTATTTGTCGACCAATGGGGAGTGATACACGATCCTAGCTGTCGGCCCAATCTGTGGATTCATAGTTGTCCCATTCACCACTTCTACATGGATAACAAAAAAAAGAGAGTTTTCTTGTCCACATTTCAACTATAGCATTGTCTGACATCCTAACTAAATGGAATGCACGAGTTCCTTGGACGGTATTGCACTCATATAGGTGTGATCGATCTACATCGAGCGCCTCCCAAAAAAATCTATGTACATGTGCTTTTTGAGATGATTGGTCTTCTAGCTCCCTTCCCCATCACTGAAGAACACCATGCAACAATGGTCTTTGCATCTCGGATGAGAGAAATAGTTGTGAATTTCATCTCTTGCCTACATAATGCAGTCTTGATGCATGCACCTACTCCATCATGTTCCCCTTTTTCGTGTCCAATCTAAAAATAGTTCCAAATATGTGGGACCTTGTGCCTCTTATGGATAATACACAACCATTGGAAGACATGAGAATTTTTGAATTCCCCCGCAAAATGATCAGACCAAATCCAATGTTGTTCCATTTGTATATTGTTATCCTCCAAGTGTTTGTAGAACAATTGAAAGCTGTGCTGTACAAAAGCCAATTCATGACACGTGTCATCACTTATGTAAAAGTGATACTCCTTTAATATAACCCTGTTCTCTTCAGTACTATCTTCCCCATGTCTATAGGCGATATGGACCATTATGATGACCTGATCTGAGTGATAATATTGACTCTGAATCTCATTTTGTGGTTGAAGAGTGTAGTTTTTCCCAAAATCAACCACTGATAATATAGTTCCAATAGGAAATGTATCCCTACACGCTCTAAACTGCTCATCTTGCCAACGAGCCACATGTACATGCTTTACATACTGTTGTGTCTTTTCAAAGAATTCCTCCATGAAGTTGCATATCAGTACCTGGTAGATCAACAATAAAGATGTACATATCAATAGGTTGTTACATATATGAAGTAGCAATAGATGAAGGAAAAAATACTATTCAGGAACTTGTTGCTAACCCGAGATGTGACCAATTGTATTTTTTTCCTTTCATGCCCTCCACCGATATCATACGTGACATATTTGAATGACTGCAAGTTCACTTCATGTCTCCCAAGTTCATGCTCATCAGTGACATGTATGCATTTGTCCAAAAATTCCATTCCAACACACCTTGGGCATGTCCCATCTACACAAGGCCTTTGATAAAATGTGCAACCTTCCATCCTTCTACACAAGATGCTATGGATAAACTCTCTAGATGATGTCAGTGGCAATGTAGTGGAGCATTCTTGCACAAGAGTGTTATGCAAAACACGCAATATATGTATATATGTGTCATAATAATAGGTGTACTCAATGTGATATTGACAACAACATGTGTTACAAGTTGTGTTTATTTTAACATACCATGGTTTGGATTTCTCGAAGGATCTTTGGCCCAAGTTAAGTTCATTATTTTCATTCCTAAATCTCTCATATAATTTTGTTTATGTCATGTCAAGAAAATGTTTACTGTGGGGCTCACGATCCCTTGAACCCATTCTCAATTTTAGTACATCTTTTTGGTTGGATGAAGGTCTACTATTGTCATGCAAAAACTCTTGCACCAGTCCCTTTACCACATCAATGAGCTTCATATCATATCGTGGCAACCTGCCAATGAAGGACCAGACATCTGTTTCACCAGAGTCAAGTTGTTCTCTTCTAGAACAATACCTACGGAGTGCTTTGATATCCAATCCTACAAGTTTGGATGTAGGATTAAGAAGGCGAAGGGCCCTGGCGCCTTTGTTCATGATTGATTGTGACAACACATGGTGAGCTGCATTGCGATCCTTTGAACGAGATTTCTTTCCAATATTACTAAATGCATCTACCAAACTTCTGACAACATAAGAACTTGGTTCAAAACTGTTTATCATCTTTATCCTTAAGTTTTTCCTAACAACAGTCATAGACCTAGATTTTAACAACGATATAAATAATCTACATTTATCTCCATCACATTTAGAATCAAAATAGTTGACAAGAATATGTTGAGCTTGATATGCAATACTGCATTTAGATAGTGTACCTTAAAGTGAACCAATGAGACTTTCATTGATTTGTATACATTTTGGAGTTCTTCGGCGTGAAGTTGCTAATGGAGGTAGGGAGGTTAGAATTGCACCCTGTACCATATGACATAGTCAGTCTGGCATTTGAATATGAGCTTCATGTCCTTCCATGTCTTCCTGACAGTCGGACGATGGCAATTGGAAATCCTCTTGAGTGGTCTGAACAACATTGTCTTCTTTGAGCATACCTTCAGCATTCAATGTCTCTCTAACTTCATCACTTGTATACCCACATTCAATTAAATTTAAAAAGGTTTCAGGTGGCCTTGATGTACACCTATGTTTTACTCCTTGATCAGTGCCATGCAGTGCTCATTCTTCACATGATATGGTGACCGAAGGCCCCTCAAGAAAATTCTTTTGTCTTTCTTAATGTGGATTGGTAGGAAGAACTATGGCATCCTCAACAACCGGAATTGGTTGAGTTTCCATAGAGCGTCTTCGATTGGTCATGTCATTTGCTTTCTTCTCTCTAATTTCTTCAAGGATTTCATTGGGTATCCACTTCCTTTCTGATTTTCTTGCTTGATTGCGTGAGTTTCCCATGACCACAATGATCAATGATATATATGGTTTCCTTTGCTAGCTCCTCAATGGGAAACTATCGAAGCTTGGTTTCTTTCTTGCTCAATTATGTCTAGATACTCAAGATAGGGGGAAGATTGGGAAGAATGTTTCCTTTGCTAGCTCCTCAATTCCAATAAAAACAATGGTAGAGATGCTCTACGGTGCTCCTCGATGGGAAATTCCCCAATCTTGGTTTCTTTCTTGAGCAATTGTGTCTACATACTCTTGAGCAAGGGGGAAGATTGGGAAGAATACATTGCCTTTGCTAGCTCCTCAATTGCAAGAAAAACAATTGTAGAAATGTTATATGGTGCTCCTCAATGGGAAATTCTCCAAACTTGGTTTCTTTCTTTCTCAATTGTGTCTACAAACTCCACCACAGTGACCAATTTAATGTTTCCTTTGCTAGCTCCTCAATTGTAAGAAAAAAAATGGTGGAGATGCTCTATGTGGCTCCTTGCTCAATTAATGGATTCTTTCTTGCTCAATTCATTCTTGATTTCTTGCTCCTCAATTTATACCATGCTCAAGGCAATACTTAGAAATAGTGTGGTGGAGATGCTTGATTCACAAAACAAGTTTGTGTGAAAATATGGTGAAGAAGATAATGTTCATGCGTTGTCTGTAACCTAAATTTGCGCACGGACTGTCAAATTTGTGAAAATGTGTTTAGAGTGTTTCTCGGACAACGACTGCTACTGTTTATACTGAGGATAAACATGCATGCTTTATTGTTAACTAAAATGGGGGCGCATTTTTTATACATAAAATGCATGCGCGTTTTACTCTAATATAATTTTGGAGCATTTAAGAAGGTAGTTCCACGACTAAGGGATCATTCAAGGTTTAGGGGGAATTAACAAGAACTCCCTTAGTCTTTGCGCCCTAACATCTCCCCTTTCTTCAACCTAACTATATTGTTTTACAACTCTAGGGATGTGTAATAAGGGGATACATGGGGATATGTGTGTGTGAGAGAGAGAGAGAGATAGGTTAGGGGGTGTTAGTGGTGATGGGAGATATATGAATGTGTGTGTGTGTGTTAGAGAGATAGGTTAAGGGGTGCTAGTGGTAAGGTCTGACATAGGGATTTGTGTGTGTGTGCCAGAGAGATAGGGTAGGGGGTGCTAGTGGTAAGGGGAGACATAGGGATGTGTGTGTGTGTGTGTCAGACAAATAGGTTAAGGGGTTCTAGTGGTAAGGGGAGACATAGGGATGTGTGTGTGTGCCATGTCATAGGGGAGACATAGGTTTAGGGAGACATGAGGATGAGGATAATGACGATGGTGATGATGATGACGATGATGACGATGATGACGACGATGATGTTGATGTTGATGATGATGATGACAACGATGATGATGATGACGATGATGTTGATGATGTTCATGTTGATGATGATGATGATGATGAAGATGAAGATGAAGATGTTTATGATGATGATGAGGAGGAGGATGAGGATGATGACGATGGTGATGATGATGTCGACGATGACGATGATGATGATGATGATGATGATGATGAAGATGACCATGATGATCATGGTGATGTTGATGATGATGATCGATGATCAATGATGATGACCATGTGATGATGATGACAAGCCATGATGATGATGTTGATGTTGATGTTGATGATGATGATGACGATGATGACGATGATGTTGATGATGTTGATGTTGATGATGATGATCATGTTGATGATGATGATGATGATGATGATCAAGATGAAGATGATGAAAATGATCATGATGATCATACCGATGTTGATGATGATGATCGATGATCAATGATGATGTTGATGATGATGATGATGAAGTCGGGGATGGTAATGATGCTTATGGTGATGAAGTCAGGGATGATGAAGATGTTTATGATGATGATGATAACGAGGATGAGGATGATGATGATGGTGATGATGATGACGACGACGATGACGATGATGATGATGACAATGACGTTGATGATGTCGATGATGATATTGATGATGAAGATGATCATGATGATCATGGCAATGTTGATGATGATGATTTGGTGATGATGATGACAAGCCATAATGATGATGATGATGATGGTGATGATGATGATGTTGATGATGTTGATGTTGATGATGATGATCATGTTGATGATGATGATGACGATGATGATGATGATGAGGACAACGATGATGATGAAGATGATGATGATGATGATGATGATGATGATGATGAAGATGATGATGATGATGATGATGATCAAGATGAAGATGACGAAGATGATCATGATGATCATGGTGATGTTGATGATGGTGATCGATGATCAATGATCATGGTGATAATGATGGTGATCGATGATCAATGATCATGGTGATAATGATGGTGATGATAATGATGACGAAGTCGAGGATGGTGATGATGATGAAGATGATGATGATGAAGATGATGTTGAGGATGAAGATGAAGATGATAATGATGTCGATGATGATGATGATATGATGATGATGATGATAATGGTGATGATGATGACGATGAAGATTATGATTATGAATATGGCAATGAGGATGATGAGGATGATGATGATTATGATGATGATGATGATGAAGATGAGGATGATGATGACAACAATGATAATGATGATGACAACAATGATAATGATGATGACAACGATGATCGATGATGATGGTGGTGATGATGATGATGGTGATGATGATGAATGAGGATAATGATGATAGTGATGATGATGGTGATGATGATGACGATGACGATGACAACGACGACGACGATGATGATGATGTTGATGTTGATCATGATGATCATGTTGATCATGAGGATGATGATGATGATGATGATGATGATGATGAAGATGAATATGAGGATGTTTATGATGATGATGATGATGAGGATGAGGATGATGATGATGATGATGATGAGGATGAGGATGATGACGATGGTGATGATGATGGTGATGATGATGATGATGATGATGATGATGATGACGATGATGTTGATGATATTTATGATGATGTTGATAATGAATATGATCATGGCGATGTTGATGATGATGATCGATGATCAATGATGATGGTGATGATGATGAAATCGGTGATGGTGACAATGATGAAGATGATGTTGAGGATGAAGATGATGATGATGAAGATGATGCTGAGGATGAAGATGAAGATGATGATGATGCCGATGACGACGGTGAAGATGATGATGATGATGATGATGATGATGATGATGCAGATTATGATTATGAATATGGCGATGAGGATGATGAGGATGATGATAATGATGATGACGACGATGATGAATATGATGAAGATGATGACAACGATGATGATGATGATGATGATGTTGACAACGATGATGATGATGATGATGTTGATGATGAAGATGATGATGATGATGATGATGAAAATGAAGATAAAGATAAAGATGTCTATGATGATGAGGATGAGGATGATAATGATGGTGATGATGATGGTGATGATAATTTTTTATTTATTTATTTAAAATTTAAAAAACCATTTTTTATGTTCCATAAAATCCACCCCTTGCACTTAAAAAAAGCAAAAAACCACCCCTTGCCATACATATGTTTTATTCACATACATATTTATGATTCACGTAGAAGTCCATAATCCATTATTACCTTACAAATAAGCAAGATGATTAATTTTGTTAAAATTAATAAACCCCAATTTTCTTTTCGGTTCATATGCACCACTAAAGCAATTCTATGGAGGTGGGTCATATAAACAAATTAATACAATCAATTTAACATGGGTTTACCACTAAAGCAATTCTATGGAGGTGGGTCATATAAACAAATTAATATAATCAATTTAACATGGGTTTACCACTCAAGCAATTCTATGGAGGCGGGTCATATAAACAAATTAATATAATCAATTTAACACGGGCTTATATGTTTATGAGAATACTGCTTTTCAATATCAGCTTATTCAAGATGAAGCAAAGGACATAAGTCTAATTGTATTATGAAGATGAAGTAGATTAGAAACATTGTTTGTTTACCAATCCAATAAAGAAAAGAAAACATTGTTTGTCTACAGATACTGATTGGAGATGGAGAAAAAACATGAATACAAACTAAAACCCTGCTTCAGCTGTAATTAAAACCTTAGTACTGCTCAAGAGTGCTAGCAGTAATTAAAACCCTAAAAGAGAAATCGCTAATTACATTTAGCGCAGACCCTCCAATGGCCTTAAAAGCAATGTAATGTTTTTAATTAAAAAATTAAATATTATCCATGTTTTACATTTGAAAACAGAAGTGAATAGCCGTAATTGCATTTGAATTGGCATCATCGTCTGTAATTACATTTGAATTGGAATAATCACGATGGTGAATTGGTTGCGTACAGGTCTTTCATGTAGTATGATTTGTAATTTGTTTTCTTTCTACGTTTGGTATTTTAACACAGTGTAAGTGTATGTCAAAGCAAGAACGAGGAAATCTCTGTTTGAAGTCACATAATTGTTTAAGAGCAAAGGCAGAGCAGGTTTTATCGTCACGTTTCAATAAAATATTTGTTTGAGATTTACGTCTCATGAATTGACAATCAGGGGATTATAGAGATTTAGTCAGTTTAGAGCCAATGCGAAATTTCCCATTTCCATCTGTATAAAGATCCTTCCCTGCCATGGACTCTTCTTCATGCCTGCCCCAGCAATGTCTTTCTCTTTCTGTGGAGCCGAGTAACAATTCCACTTATTTCTCTAGGCATTACAATGGTTTGAAGTCTATCAGCAGAAACATATAATTTCTTGTTCTGTTTTCATTAGCTCAGAGATATTCAATCGCGCGTATTGTGACTGAACTGAAAACCATGGAGGACACAGGAAGATTCCTGCTCTTCATAGCATTGATCGTGGCAACCGCAAGAAGCGTTCATGCAATGTATTCCAAAGAAGCCGCCGGAGAGCTCCAGTCGTACATTGTTCATATGGACCCGACGAAGGTTCAAATCCCCGAGTCTATGAATCGCGCAACCTGGTATGCATCTTTCATTCGTGATGCAGTTGAGAAAACAGGAGCATTAAATGCCGAAGAATTAACAGAATCGAGTGTACTCTACGCATACGATGCCGTTCTCACCGGATTCGCTGCTAGATTGAGCGGCAATCAGGTTGCCGCGATAAAAGACATGGAGAGCTGCATGGGCGTTTATCCAGACGAAGTTCTGAAGCTGCACACAACGTACACTCCCCAATTCCTAGGCTTGAAAAGAGGGCAAGGCCTCTGGTCTGATTCCATGACCGGCTACGCTGCGGATGTCATAGTAGGTGTTCTCGACACCGGAGTCTGGCCTGAGCACCCCAGCTTTGCGGAGCATAAAAACCAGACGGCGGTTCCCTCTAAGTGGAAGGGCCATTGCGAGGTCGGTAAGGCATTCAAGGCCTCGAACTGCAACAAGAAACTCATCGGCGCCAGGTTCTTCTACAGAGGATTCGAGGCCAACGGTGGATATATAAACGAAACGGTCGAATATAAATCCCCGCGGGATTCGTCTGGGCACGGAACTCACACCGCCTCCACAGCGGCGGGCAACGTAGTGCCGGGCGCCAATGTTCTGGGTTATGCCAAGGGCAGAGCTAGCGGTATGGCACCTGGAGCACGAGTGGCAGTGTACAAGATCTGCTGGGACGGGGGCTGTTCCAACTCCGATATCTTGGCGGGCATGGACAAAGCAGTGGCGGATGGAGTCGACGTTTTATCTCTATCCCTTGGAGGAGGCAGCAACATGCTTCCGTTTTATGAAGACAACCTGGCCATAGGGGCATTCGGTGCGGTGGCCAAAGGGGTTTTCGTTTCTTTCTCTGCGGGGAACTCGGGACCCTATTCCTCATCGTTATCCAACCAGGCGCCATGGATGATGACAGTTGGGGCAAGCTCTGTGGACCGAGAGTTTCTCGCGATCGTTGTTCTGGGAAACCGTAAAGCATACCGCGGCGCATCTCTCTACTCAGGAAAGCCCCTTGGAACGAACCCCGATTTGGAACTCGTCTACGGAGGGCTTTGTGCGGATGGCTTTCTGGACCCGAAGATGGTCCGAGGGAAAATCGTGGTCTGCGAAATAGGCTACATAGAGGGAGTAGAAAAAGGGCAGCTGGTCGCTAGGGCCGGCGGAATTGGCATGATAGAACTTAGCACCGAATATATTGGAGAAACACTCCTCGCCGAGTCACATGTTTTGCCCGCTACGTTTGTCGGTGCCAAGGCCGGGAAGGCAATAAGAGATTACCTGCAATCAAACAAAAGCCCAACAGGAACAATTGTCTTTTATGGCACCACTTACCACAGGGAAGAGGCACCGGTTTTGTGCTCCTTTTCGTCCCGTGGTCCGAATGCCGTAAGCCCAGATATCCTCAAGCCCGATATAATCGCCCCGGGTCTGAACATTCTAGCAGCTTGGCCCGAGAACCTGAGCCCGTCGGGGCTACCCTCTGATAAACGAAAAACGAAATTCAATATAGATTCTGGCACTTCCATGTCCTGTCCCCATGTTAGTGGGTTGGCTGCTCTGCTGAAGGCAGTGCACCAAGATTGGAGCCCGGCTGCCATAAAATCTGCTCTCATGACCACGGCTTACGTTACCAATAACAAGGGGAAGCCTATACATGACTCGGTCTCAGTCTCTCCTGCTACTCCTTTCGACATCGGAGCGGGCCACGTAAATCCCGAGAAAGCACGAGAGCCCGGGCTTGTCTACGATATTGGAACTCAAGATTACGTTAACTACCTTTGCGGCTTGAACTATTCGTCTTCTGAGATCGGTGCGCTGACAAAGACACTGGTTTCCTGCCCGAAGCCAATTCCGAAGCCGGGCGACCTCAATTATCCTTCCTTTTCGGTGGTCTTTTATTCCTCTGGCAGCAGTGCATCTGCTACCTTCACAAGAAAGGTCACCAATGTCGGGCCTGATAATTCCACTTACTCAGTCGAAGTTGCCGAGCCGGTTGGAGTGAAGGTAACTGTGAGTCCCAGAACGTTGGTGTTCACGAAGAAGAATCAAAGACACATGTATACTGTAACCTTTGGTGCAGAGAAGGCTTCTACCTCTGGAGCTTATGGTTCAATCACTTGGTTGTCTGGGGTCTATAAGGTTCGAAGCCCGGTTGCTGTTACATGGGTGAATCAATCAATAAACTTCCAGGATCATGGCGGTGTGGTCATTTAGATATTATTTCAATCACTAAAGCATCACGGTTTGGTTTGGGACAGAAGTCAAGTATTGTGAATAAATAAATTCTGTGATGCTCTCCTGCAAACTCATCAAGGTCTGGTCTCGGACAGAAGACAAGTATTGTGAATAAATAAATTCTGCGATCGAAAATGTACTAAGTATCGTAAGAAAATTTTCTCAACCAAAAATGTCTATCCACCTAATTAATTATGGATATATTGTCAAATTTTTGGATGTTGGAAAGTTTATAAGTAACAAAATAATAAAAAATAAAATTTTTAATTATCTGCCAAAATAAATATGGGCCACAAAAACAACTTAATATAGGGGAAATGTTGTAATGTTCCTACCTAATAAAACAGTAAAAAATTTAAAATTTAATTATCCACCAAAACAATATGGAGTACCTAATAAAACTGTAAAAAAATTAAAATTTAATTATCCACCAAAACAATATGGGGGAGATGTTGTAATGTTCCTACCTAACAAAATAATAAAAAATAATAAAAATGAATTATCCACAAAAAAATTGTTAGCCTTGCACATGGTTTAAATATATATATATATATATGTTGGCCATAAATAATATTAAAAATATTATATGTCCACCTTAAAGAAAAAGATATGTCTTTTAGTTTGAATCAAATCAATGGCTATATAAAACACAACAAATGAGTGCAATACCTAAGAAAAAATTTACACCTTAAAAGATTTAATTCTTTTATACTCTTAAAAAAACCTAAAATTTTGATCTAAACTAACTTTTTTACAATTATTTATTTTAAATATAAAATTACATTAATAAAATCAATTTAATTAATAACATTGACAAACTACAACCTTCACTTCACTGTATACACACAATCACGATCACTGTTATACACTAAAGTATAAGTCCAATGTGCAATCACTTTCATGCACTAAACTATGTAAGAAAAATGCCCATCTAAACTTTTATCACGATGCTCATCTACATAATCCACATCCTTGGCCATGTAAGAAAAAATGCCATGCGTCATATGGAAAATATAGCATAATCAAGTTTATACTTAAGATACATATAAAAGGAGTTATAATGGCATTCACGAAAGTAAACTACATTAAGTATTTAAGAAAGTTCTAACATACATAATCTACTAATAAAAGTATATTTTATATTTTACATTGTGTCACTAAAAAAAACTACATTATGTATCAAACTATTTATATGACGATGAGAAGAATGGGTATGTAGTTAGTCATATAACATCCAATTAGAATATGCAATGAAAGATCACCAAATCCATACCCTAATTGTCTCCCTCTATCATTATAAACCTTGGAGCAATCTAATATTGACTCATTTTCCTTTAACACACTTGACATATAATCGTTATCCTAAAAATCCTCTTTCCTTGGCATAAAAAATCTCTCTTGAATCCCTTATCTTTACTTTTATCATCACGATTTCCAGTGATTACTCTTAGAAGGATAGCTAGGACTTGCATAATCCAGATCTTGCAATCTTTCTTGAACCCTTTATGAATTATGCTTATTGGAAAAACTATTTTTCAATCTCTTGTTCTTCGATTTGTTGTGTGTTATATTTGACCAAGATATTCTCCCTACTTCAACATAGGAATGCAACAATCCATCGACTCAAGTTCTCAACGATTCCCCTTCCATGGATTCAAAGAGAAGAATTAAAGACACCAAGTATCAAACGTAGATTAGGTGATATGCATTTAGATGTTTTAGAGTGTTCCTCATGGTCTGTTTTTGGAAATTTTGGTGGTGGCTCTGAGTTATTAGAGAGGGATCTAAAGGGATGGGTTGGGGTGAAATGGAAAAAATATATTCAGTATGCACCGAAAATACATTATGATTTCAAAGGATTTGTAACATTTCTTTGCAAAGAATCATTTCTAATTCCAAATGTTTTGTAACATTTCTTTTCAAATAACCAGTGAAACACATAATGAATAAGGGAAAAGAGCCTTCATTTCCACAATGATGTATGGATTTACATCATAGATTGGTTTCTAGGTTTTGACCCAATGAATGAGAGGATAACCAATATACACATTTGGACTAAGCTCCAAATATCCCTATTGAATTATGGACTCTAGAAATTCCACAAAAAGTTGGAGACAAGATGGGTAAGCATATGATCAATGATAAGCATACCATGGATATGGAAAATGTTCATGTGGCAAAATTATGCATGGAAATGGACCAAAATAAAGGCCTACCATAAGGTATTGGAATAAACTGTAGAATCATATCCCATTGGTAGCATTTGGAATTTGTGAATGCCCTTTCCGATGTAGATATTGTAGGAAAATAAGACACCTTTAGTCTACTTGTCCAACAAGAGTTTTAGAAGGAATATGTATCGAAGAACATGAAAAATAGGAGTACATCATGATTGATCCTTATTAAACCCTCACTTTTGACACAAGGGTGTGTGCAAGAAGATGAGGGACCTTTTTGTGCACGTTAGATGCAATAGAAACCTGAAAAATCAGGCATCCCTCAACTTACTTGGATTTTTTGAGATACTTATGCAAAATATCTTGCATTGAGTAAAAAACATGAAATGTAGGAAATTGAATCACCTTTCCGAATATATAACTTTTATGTATCAAAAATTTGCATAGCTATGTCAAATATCATTTTTCCTAACAGGAACTTTTTATTTTTCAGGGAAATTATAAGGTATATGTTTTTGTGGGTGCAGCCTTTGAGGGCCTAAATGATCGAATCAAGCTACACAAATTGACATCCATGTAGAGAACCCATAGCACTAGTGCGGAATTATTTTTCGAAAATTAAATTAGTGATTTTATAATATTTTTATAATTGTCTAAGTGAGAAAACCTTGAAAATGGTACGTGTTTTGTGGGTGCAGCCTTTGAAGGTCTTAATGCAAAAATCATGAA
>LPNX011195792.1:308824-351139 GCA_001517045.1 Pseudotsuga menziesii
TCATGTGGTTGTCATGCCATGACTGGGTAATGTGGTTACTCAACTATGTGCTTTTTCAACTAGTTAGTGGATTGGAAATAGGAGATTATTGCTTCCAATTTACATTAGGTCTAGTCATGGCATGATAGCACATAGTTGTGGTTGTATTGTCCATGTTATGTGGTTGTCTCATAGCCCAATACTCATGGAATTAATTTTATGTAAAGCCTTTCATCTCATTAGTTAATGGATGCCCTCAAAAACTTATATGAATATAATTGATATTTGTTTAAAGGAAAAATGGGGTTTATATAATATGTTTGAAAGCATGATACTATTATATATATTAGATAACCAAACACAAAAAGAAACCTTGAACTAAAATACATAACTATAAGAGGGAAAATGGTAATTTTGTTATAAAATGAAGAGAGGGTATAGGAATCAACCAATGGTGGGTGTGAAATCTCCTCCCTTCCACTTGAATCAGCTCCAATGCCTGTCAAAATCTCCTCCCTTCCACTTGAATTAGCTCCAATGCCTGTCGAAATCTCGCTCCAAACGCTCCAAACGCTGCGTTGCCCGTCGAAATTGCGTTTCTGATGATGAAAATGGGCTCGGGACTATGTATTTTTTATTTATTTATAATTTACATATCGCGTGCGCGTTCTGTAGTTATATAATGCGTACGTGTTTTATCGTTCTAAAACGCGCACGCAATGTGGTTTCCTATCCTACATGTTTTATGACATGTCAGGCTGGGGTTGAACCATACCAAATGCTATGTTAGGCTCGGGTTGATGTATTTTTTGGTAGCATGATGTTGTTTTTGAAAACTAGGATTGCATCTTAAAGGTCCATCATCTTCTTGCACTGACCCACAAATCAATTAAAGAAGTAATCCCAAGACAAATCCTTCATGCAATGATCTCACTCATCAAGATTACCCTCTTCCTTATGCTCAAGTTCATTGAAGGATCATTAAAAATCCCATGAAAAAATCAAGGAAACCGTGGCATGGTAAGCTCTAATTTCTGAGACTGTGGTCTCGTATTCTATTGTTCCTTCATGCCCTCCCCTCTACCTTCTACCTTTCCCTTCACTTCCATACCTAAACTTCCCTCCTCCCCTCTCCCACCCCTACTGTCCAATGATCCCCCCATTCATATCTCGATTGGATCAAAAGAACTTGAAATACCTATGGAATTCATCATTCCTTGTTACTTTGAAACATCACTCTTCTCTAAATGGGGAAAATCATGGTCCACTAATATTGCACTAGATCTTAATCCAAACATCAAATAAAATACAAACATCTTTCAAAACTTTCATCTCAAGTGACACAATGAGGCCTATAAATGGTGCACTATGTAGGTACAAACAAAAAGAAGGTAGGTATAATGTCAAATACTTGATGAAGATAAAATTTTAGGTGGGAATAGAAGTACAATAGGATAACATCAAACAATAACCAAGGCACTTATAGAAATAGAATCTCTTAAGGGGGGCCACAAATGATGATTTTATCCATTTATAATAGTGTCTTCAGATATACCCACAAAATGTGATACTTGCAAAGACTTATTTTGGTACATACGCCTTGTACCTACTCTTCATTCAAGAAACAATGGAAATGACAAAAATCTTTGTTAGTTCAGTAGTCGGGACAACCATACTTTCCTAGGTTGGTGCTAAGGGAAGGAGTCCCTGAGGGATTGTGTTTTAGAGAAGGGGACCTTACTCAGACTAAAAGTGGAGGTAATGGGGGTGCTCGAACTATATGTAGCTCATTGGCTTAGCAAACTCCTTCCCTTCCTCCCTACTTGCTTGGTATACCCAGTTGTGTGTTGGATTATCATGGGTAAGTATCCTTATGGTTGTGAGTGAGCTTGAATAGTTCCTCCATAGTGGATATCATAGACCAGCTCGTGGGTGGTCTTTGAGTGTTGAAAGAGTATAGGCTAAAAAGAGACCTACAGTTGGGTGGAACATTCATGTGTTATGAATGTTTATTTACTCATGTCAACTCTAATGAAATGACTAACTTGAATTATTTAGCTAGATTCTTGTGAATGGCATGGAAATGAGTTTCTCTATGGAATTTTCTATTGTTAAGTCTGTGACGAACATGCTAGTAATTATGTGTTGTGTGTGCATCATTAGAGTTAATTATGTCATGTATGTTTATTATGCTTTGTACACCCATTCAGATGTGAATGGATTTAATAATTTACCGATGGGGGCAAGATCTAACACCCCTTGTATCGTTCATGTTCCCTCTGAGGTAGGATTGACTGGAGGGGACTTGAAAAAGTGGTATCAGAGCATACGCTTGCAACACTAGGGTTGTTCTGGCTGAAATATACACCTATAGGAAGAGAATAAAAAATGCACATGGAGTGCTTATGGATGCTTGGTAAATTTGTGTGATAAATAATGACAAAAAAAAAATCAAAGTCTTTAGATGTTGTAGAGGATCACATGCTGCATAGAGCTCACTGAGAGATTTCCCACGATACCCATTTTGTTAAAAATGGATTTTGGATGTGAAGAATATCAACATAATAAGTTGGCAGTAGCATGGTTATGTTGCTGAATTTCGAATCTCGAGATTGAAACTAGAAGGTAAGAAGGTTCATGTTATCATTGTTTGGATAGTTACAAGATTCTAATGTTGAAGTGCTGACATTGGGGTGTTGACGGTGGAATTTAGGATCGAGACTGCATCAGTAGTGCAGTGGTGAAGTCCTGACTTTCGACTCCTAACGTATGGAATATGGTAGTCATATTTGGGAGGTCGAGATGATATTATTTGGAAGTCATTTTGTGGTTCCAACTTTTGACTCTCGAAGGATGGAAGGCAGTAGTTGCAATTAGTAAGTCTGGGTAGTCTTATTTGGAGATCGTTTGGTAGTGTCGACTTTCGACTCCCAACGTACGAAAGATAATACTCGGAGTCGAGAGGTCGAGAAGGGATTGTGGAGGAGTTTTTTTTAATTTACGACCTCCAACTCTTGACGTAGTGAATACAAAAGTTATAGTTAGGAAGTCAGGAACAACTCATTTTAGGTCGATTATGCATTCTGATTTTTTATTTTCGATTGGAAAAGTCGGAAGGGCTTGAAAAAAGTCGAGATCGTCACATTGGGGTAAAAAAATAATATTTTGGGCATACAGGAGCAGTTTTGATCCAAATCAGATGATACCTAAGGTGTTTGCATGCCGTTGGAGAAAGTCACAAAATCACCAATGAGGATACTGAGCTCATCATGCTTTGATTTGATTGAAATCTCAAATTAGTGACTTTTACAAATTAGTGTCTTGAGGCCCAATAAGAGCTCGGTTGGGGCCAAAATTGTTATGGAATGGTCATGGACTAGGAACGCAACTAAATTTGGAAGAATGGACCAAATTCCAAAGGATGAGAATCCAGGGTGTGAAAGAATGCGAAAAAGCACTATTCTGGAGAACTTTATGAGGATTTTGAAAAGCTTAAAGTAAAAGTGACCCTAGATGTTGAAACCAAGAAAATATTTGAACTTGACATTTTATCTACTCATCAAAACATATATTTTCTATTAGACAGTTTTTCCAAAAATTCTTGGTTTGAGAGAGCCAATTTTGGGTGAAAATTTAAGATTTGTGAAAAAGTGCAAAAGTCAAAAGTAGTCAAACCCATAATATTATAGCGTGTGACTAGAAGATCAGATTATAAATATGAAGGTTGTTGAGTGATTCTTGTTGTATGGAATATTTTTTCATAGTAGACAATTTTTCCTAGTTCTCTGTAGATTTATTTCTACAAATAGCCAAACTTGGCCACTGAGGCTAATTGCGCCTATGGAAAAAATGCAGAATTGGGAAAAATTGACATTTTCCAAGGAATGTAAATTCCATATTCGAGATCAGAATGAAGCATGAAGACAGAAGCTGGAAAACTTATCCAAAGGGTAACAATTGTACATAATCAGAACCTGAATGAGGAATTCCTATGCCTTAATGATCAGGACATAAAAGTTCCTATAACCTTGTTTTGAAAAACAATCATCAATAGGGGTAGTCTCCATAATGCATGGAAAATTGAAATTAAATTTTGCGAAATTATAAGAATGAGAAGAAGAAAGCATGAAGGGAAATATCTAACCTTAAACTATTTATGTTTGTAGCATAAGAATTGTGTGCCTGGAAATTAGCAAGTATAAATGTTGTGCATATATATATATATATATATATATATATATATATATATATATATGTATGTATGTATGTATGTATGTATGTATGTATGTATGTATGTATGTATGTATGTATGTATTGAAATGCTACTTGTGCATTTATATATATATATATATATATATATATATATGTATGTATATGTATATATATATATGTATATGTATATATATATATATATGTATGTATGTATATATATATATATGTATGTATGTATATATGTATGTATGTATGTATGTATTGAAATGCTACTTGAGAGAAAATCATAGCTAATGACCCTTTGTGTGTTTTCCAGAGGGACCGCTGATTTGGATCAACTATGATGCAGAAGAGTAATTCCATGTTATGATGAGGAATTGAAATGGGATAATTCATCAAATTCCCTCTTGCTATTGTATTTATAATTTATGGGTTTTTTATATTTAAAAATTATGGCATAGGAATGTTGGAAATGCAAGAGAATTTGATAGTTGAAATGGATGTGCATAAGTGGGCGCCACATGTGATATTTGCATGGTTCGAGGAATTGTTTATCTCTGACTAGACATAAGTGGTACATGGCTATCCAAGTTATTAGTGATGGGAACCTGATAATTCCAGCTGACTCTTAGCATTTTTCACATATGGTCTTAAGCATGTCGACGACATACAAAGCCCAGCAGTAAATTTTCCATGTGTCTACTATTGTGTTGATTGCTTTCAGCATATCTAGCTTCAGATCACTCACTTGGCCTGTAGGGGTGAGTCCTGTCACTATGATTTTGGCAACTATTTGTGGTGTGTGGGCCTGTATTTGACTAATCATCAGCCCTTTTGAGTTCTTCCCTGATGGTGTCCTTATTAGTCGTTCTATTAATCCTTCTTTTATGCCTACAGGAACAAGTTCGCCCTAGTTTGAAATACTGGTAAGCTTGTATATGATGTCGCCAAAAATTTGTACTGGTTTGTTGAAGTAGAATTTTCCATTCTGGTACTGGATGATGATAAATTTTACAGCTGTTTCTTTTGTTCCGTTGAAACTTGCCATGAAAGGTGTATTCATGTAACTCATAATGGTATTGTGGCTTATTTTCTCTGCTTCCTATGTCATTTTTTTGTCCACATAGGCCCATTCTTTGATTTCTACCCAAGTTTTTTTCCATGTAATTTCGTGTACCTTTGCATTCTTAATATTTCTCAATATCCTTACGAGTGGGGTTTCGACCGATTCTAATTATTTTTTTTGGCAGCTATGGCTCTGGTTTGCTTAAGAGCCATTTTGTTAGTCTCTTGGTAGGATTTCTTTATAGGGTTTATGCTCTCAAATTTCTGAGTACTTGGTTGCTCTATTTATTCAAAACATGGTAAGGCATCTTCCTCTAGCGTGGTATTTATAGGTGGAGCAGATGGCAATTTTGTTGATGAAGGTATTAATGGTGGAAATGATGGTCCAAGACAGTTGATTGAGATCGTGTTTAATGTATTATGGATTTGGTGCTCCTTCTGGCCGCAGTCATAAATGCATGATTTGACCTTTGGAGTTGTCTGTCGATGTCAATCCTGAGGGTGGTCGATGATGGCATGTCGATGGTAACGATGTCTGTTGTCGAAGTGCGGTCTACTGTGTCTTTTGAACTTTCCTGTCATTTTTGGCTTTATGATCGATGGCTCTTTTTGTTGTTTTTGGGTTTTTTAGATTTTTATAGGTTTTTATGAATAGTTATGGTTGTTTTTTTTTCAAATTACTTAGTTCTAGTACCGTTTTAGTCGGGCACCATTAACAAGTTTCTGAAATACTATTCCTTGTAATGTCCTTAGTCGGACTGATTCATTGGCATGAATCTCTTCAACAATGTAAGGTCCCATCCATTATGTGTGTAACATTTTAGGTTTTATTTTCACTCGAGTGTTATATAGTAGAGCAAGATCTCCTATCGACAAATTTTTGTTTTTGATGTTTCGGTCATGCCAAGCCTTCTGCTGATATTTTTGAATTTCTTGATGTTTTAAAGCGAGCAGTCGGTGTTCTTTTAGTTTGCTTAGTTGTATTAGTCGGTCGCTCATGCCTTCTTCGACATTGATGTGTAAGATATCTGCTATCACATGTGTTTATTGTCAAAAATGTAGTGGAATGAATACTTCTTGGCCGTAGACTAGTCAGAATGGTGTTTGGTCAAAAGAACATTTGTATGCTATCTGTTTATGCCAGAAATTGTTCCCAGACTACAAGAGAACAAGCCAACACAATCTCAATAATCTCAATAAAACAAAATAGGGTATTTAGGGTTTTCAAGGTTTTTTTGGTTGAGAAGTTTGATGACAAGAGGACATGCATTCATAAATCCAAATAAACACTAAATCATAAGCATAGAAAGGCTAAGAAGCATAACATAATAACCATAATCCAACAGAAAACAATACTGAGATTCACCCATAGATGGCAGGCATTCCAAGTATACAAACTTTAAACAAGTAATGAAATTACAAGTTGAGTAACTAAAACAAGTTATAAATGAAGCCAGAGAATAAAATGAAGGGCATATAGAGCATATATTTCATAATAATTCTTTCAAATAAACATAAGAGTCTTTACTTAGCTCATAAACAAGTCTGATGACCTCCTCTTTCCAGCCAAAAAAATCAAACCATTTGTATTCTTTGAGACCTCCCTTAATACTATTCTCCAAAATTAGTTAAGTAACTGAACCCTAACTGTTTTTTAGTCTACCCATCGAATAGTTTCATCTAAATAATATTTACAAAAATAAAGTAACTTTCAAACCTAACTAATAACTGATTATCTTAACAAACTTTACATATCCTTAGCTACTTCAGCTAATAAGGCAATCCATTCCAAGGTTTGAGCTTTTATTCTTGCCTTCAATTGATCTGCCTCCATATCTGCAATATTCCTCATTAGCTCTTCATTATGCTGTTGCAGATCTTGGATGGTTTGTTTCAGCATTATGAATTAACCTTCTGTATTCCTCTTCCTTTTCAATGCTTCTCTTGAAACTGCAATCAACTCCTGATAATGGCTGTTTACCTCCTCCAAATCCTCTCTAAGCCTTCTATTTGCCATGACTAAGCCATCATTAGTCTCCTGCATGTACTCAACCTGATACTTATATTGTTTTACACTTCTTTGTAAATTCTCTTTTTCTAAATCAAAGGTTTTATTTCCTACTATGGTTTGCATCTCATTTGGAAACCATGGAATATTCAATCTCTTATAAATTTCTTCATCTTCTTGCAACAATTCTATAGGTGTTCTAGGAAATCCTAGGTGTTCTTCACTTTCAGCTTTGCACATGGAACCTTTTCCTCAACCATCACCTTCTTCTCTGAGTAAGAACTCTTTATTTCACCTTCTTGGTTTTCCTGCAACATTTGACTTTGTACCTCCAGAAATATATTAGATATTTTAGTATCAATCAGGACAGACTCTTTTTTTTATTCAATTGGTGTTTTACCCTTACCGTTGTGGGAGAAATTTACAACCATACACAGTCTTTTGGTCAAATTGGCCTAGTTAAACCACTATCCTAAGTATAATTGACATTAATTGACATTAGTGGAGCATTAATTGCCATCATCCAGTCACACCCATGCCTACCTACAATCAAGGAGGCTAACTTAGCCTTTTCCTATAGTCAAGGAGGATAACTAAAGCACTCTGGGGGTGATCTGAGTGATATTAATGCACCTAATTGCTAACTGGTGGTTACAATCAGTTCAACCAGTTAGTTAAGGTGCCTCCTCTCATTAAATATATTATTTAATGATTATTTATTATTATTTAATGATCTGGAGTCAATAGGGTTCCTCCACCAACTTTTGATGATCAATTCAACTTTAGTTAACCTCATCGGGGTTCATTGAAGTCATGGAGCACTAGCACTTGATGGTTGGATTGCTATGACATGTGTTTGATCTCCTTCAGTTGAGATTCAGTCATTTATTGCACTCCGACTTCAGTTAGGGTTTAGTGAGTCAATTAGGGTTTTGGTCAAGTGATTAACTGAGTGTGAACCTATGGTTGAGAGTCAGTTAAACTAGACTCACTCATTGAATTCGAATTGCCTCCTTAGGTATTTGAATTCCTCATGGATTGAAGCTATTGCTTGACATTGTTATTGTAACCATTCATTGTTTATTAAATATACAGAGAGGAAACCAATTCTGGTTCCAATTAACACCATTTCATGAGTATTTGTTGATTATTCTTTGATGAGATTGATTCTTTGTTCCTAGATCAATGTGCAAGATTAATAATTGTCATCTTTATCATCATTCAATTTTTCCTCATATGAAGAATCTTCTATCACTGTTACTCTTTCTTTATTCAATTTAGGATTCAACAACTTCTTCATATTCAGTCTCAGTTTATTTCTAGGTCTAGTTTTAGGTCTCCAAATAGAAGCAATCTCCCCCAAAATTTTTAGAGTCTTACCCTGATGAGTAACTGAGGCAAACTCAACAACTTTTAGTTTCTTTCTTTTTGACAGTGATACCTCATCACCATGGTTGTGAAATTCCTGCTCAGTACAAACCCTAGTTGAATCAGTGATAGGGACTTTATCATCATCAAATAGGCATTTCTCATCTTCTGATAGAACTTTGATAGGACTTTGTCTTTGAAATTCAATATCCTCTTTCTCATCTGAAATTGTCTCTGCAGGTACAACATTTTCAATAGGCTCGGCTTCCTTAATATCTGATTGTAAATTCTTACTCTCATTGTCATTAAGGTGTTGTTTAGATTCAAAGTCTTCATTTGCATGATATGAAACTTCCTCTAATTTAACCCTATCTTCATCTTTTACCTTTACCTTTTTATTGATCTTTCTAATCAAAGTCTTCCCTTTATTAGCTTGTCTTTAGTGAGACTGTCCCTCTTGATCATTTTGAAAACCTGACGAGAAAATGAAATACTCCCAAGTCTTTCCCCTACTCTGCAAAAGAGTGTTTATGATAAGTTTAATGAGTCCATGATGGAAAATAGTCTGCCTTGTATGATTTTGGTGCTCCTTAAATCTGCATGACATCTTTTGCAAACTCTTCAGAAAGAATAATGGTAAATTCATCTTGGACTCATCACTGAGATGTTGAAGAAATATGAACTGGTATTTGAAAACAAAAGCATATCTACCCTCATAGGTAATGTAACTCTATAAGAATTTAATGGGATCAATCTATTCAGGTTTGAAGTTATGAATTGGTACACCTTTACCCCAATCTACAATCACACCAGGAAACAATTACTTTTGTGCATTGAAGGTGAATGGAACCTTCTTAAACCATAATTCTCCCTTCTTCAAAATGCTTGTTGCCTTAGCTATCAACTCCTTAGTTATTTTGAATTGTAAAGTATCAAAAGACACAATGTATTTGTGAAAGCATTGAGCAAATTTATGAGACACCTCTGCATGATATCCATCAATCTTTTTGAAAAATGTTAACCATCTTGCATTTGAAAATAACTTTGCACATTGTGGAAAATTGTCTACCCAGCTTAGGTCAGTGGGCTCCACTCTATTTTTTTTTCCACTTTTCTTCATCTTTACTATTGTTCAATAGCACCTGTCAATATCCCATAGTCTAACTATCTTCAAATCATAAAAGTCTTTCCTAACACACAGTTCAAAAATCTTTTGTGCCAAATTACAACAATTTGACCCAATCACAGAGTTCAGGGAACTCTAACAAGTTCTACTTTGATTTTTACTGTTTTAAATGATGAATACTTTGAATATATTTGTTAATAATTCATCATTCACAGTGTATTAGGTGAAAAACTCATATTCCTCCTTCGAATTTTATCATTAAGGATTTCATCAGAAAAGCCCCAAATTAAGGAAACCCTAGCAATGACACACGGGATACCTATTTAGAAGACCAATACAAGAACTGGAATGCAATCACTTCAATTGTTAAGTGTCGAATTTCATGTTTTACCTGTCTCTAACTGTCCAGACCACTTCAAACAGTCGCTGTTGAAATGCCCTAATTCCTCATTCAGTTGAAAAATCTCAATTTCTTAGCAGTGTCTTCTCACCACGACCTTCAATATCCTTCGTGTCCTTCAGATAAGGAACATACTCCCAAAAAAATCCGTCTCATTCTACTCGTTGTCATCATTCATCCTCCTCTGCATGCAATCACCATGATCTACCTCTTATGATGATCATCCACCTGTTTCAATGATAAAACTATGCAGGACACATATCAAATGCATCAAATGATATGATTAACACCTCAGAGACAAGACACCCAAAAAATTGGATTGAAAAAATGATGATTTTAGCATTCGTGATTTTCTTGTAGCGCTCTTGTGTATCAATTTTGATCTTGCGCTACAAGAAAGTCCAATCAAATAATTTCAATATCGACCTTAGTGTCATTTATAAAACTTATTTAATCCATATATGCTTTGTAAAACCATTCAATAATGAAATCAAAGAAAAATATATGAAAGCAGGCTTAAAAAAATCAAAATTATGAAAATTAAAAGTTTGAACTCAAAATTATCTTTATAAACAAAATTTCCTAGAAACAAAAATACTAGCAAGGTTCAAAAACATAAATAAAAGCATAAAACTAAGGAAGACAAAATCATGACCTAACATCTGGCTCCTACCGCGGGATGAAGTCCTCCTTGTGAGGCTTCAAGAACCTGTAGACCAGTGCCTTCTTTACTGCTAGCAACTAATCTGCAAAATTTCCATTGGGTTATGGAGTCCTTATTGTGTTTTACTCACACCGGTATATAAAATGAAAACTAAAATTCACCTCAAAAACTGTAGAAATGTTTGAAGAATCGTCCATTAACTGGACTTGACAATTCCTCACCCTCCAAAGCCTGTAGGACAAAAGTGTTGTTTTCCAAAAACTTAGATACTAGGAAAGGGCCAAACTAGAGGTTATCAAATTTGCCATGTTTCCCTTTTTGCTCCTTCCTAGCATCCCATCTTAGAACCATGTCTCCTATTGAGAAAGTATTTTCTTTGATTTTCCTGTCAAATCTTTTTTCAATTTTCAATCTGTATAGTTGTGCCTTTTCTTCCACTTTTTCTCTATTCTACTGCAACTCTATCATTACATAAATCCTTCTCTGCATATCATTAGGTTCTTCCTGACAATCCTGAAAAAAATTCATCACTGGGATACCCAACTAAACAGGAAAAACTGCATCTGTACCATACACTAATTGGAAAGGAGAAGTTCCAATTGCTTGTTTGACTGTTATTCTATCATCCCAATAGTAACAGATAATGCATATTTCAGCATAAAATCCCATGATATCTTATTATGCTTCAACAATTTTCTGATACTCTGAATGACATTTTTATTGGAGGACTTAGATAAAACATTACCTTGAGGATAGTAAGGAGTTGAATGTTTCAACAAGATACCATTCTTTTCACAAAATGCACACATTGCCTTAGACTTAAAATCCTTTGCATTATCTGTTACTATTCTCTGAGGACACCCAAACCTACTGAGAATATATTCTTCAATAAATTCCATAATCACCTTATCTATGGCATTCCTTGTGGGGATAACTTCCACCCACTTGGTGAAGAAATATGTTGTAGTCAAAATCCACTTGTGTTGTCCTGAAGAAGATGGATTTATCTCTCCTATAAAGTCCAAACCCCACTGCTGAAAAGGGGCACTTACTACAATTGGTTTTAAAGGTAATGATAACAATTTTTGTTTACCAACAAATTTCTGACAAGGGATGCATGCTCTTACTTGCTGATATACATTTGAAAATAAAGAGGGCCAATAGTATCTAGTTCTTAAGATTTTGTATGCTGTTGCCTTCCAATACTTGTGACCTCCACAAGCACCCTCATGAGATTCAGAAATCACTCCTTCAATTTCAGGTTTATCTAAGCATCTGAGTAGAATACCCCCTGGATCCTTCCAAAATAGTTGTTGTTCTATCAAAAAGTACTTAGTAGTTCTTAGCTTCAAAGACCTAGCATCTTTTTTTTATCTAAGTGTTCAGGACATTGCAAATACAACAGAAAATATACAATGTCTGCATACCATGTGGATGCTGAATACAAATCCATAATCTTCTGTTTCTCCAACTCTACTTGATTTTTTTCCTGTGTTGGCTCCTCTGCCATCAAATGCAATCCTAAAGCTTGGCAATTTGATTCATCCAATAGCTTAGCTAAACCTTGTCCCTTTACTAGTTTGATAGGTCTGATATCTACATCATACTCCATGATTTTAGCAATCCAGTTGCCTCTTTTTTCCTTGCTGTCAAGCTGTGTCAAAAACATCTTTTACAGCAGCATTAGGCACATATGAAATAACTTTGGAATGCAAAACATAGATTCTAAAAAATTTCAAATCTTTTACCAAAGAGTAAGACTATTTTTCTAAGATGTTGTATTTTAATTCAGAATCTCTAAGAGTTTTGCTGAAGAATGCAATAGGCTGTTCAAGACCATCCTTATTCTTCTGTAACAGAACAACAGCCAATGTATCTTTGGATGCAAAGGAAAAGGTTAGAAATTCCCTGGTAAAATATGGACTTACTAATACCGAAGCTTCGGTAAGAGCCATCTTAATTTTTTCAAATGAATTCTTTGCTTGAGTGCTCCACTTGACTTCTTGGTCCTTCTTTAGCATGGCTGTAATTTGTTTGATAGTCTCAGCAAAATTTCGTATAAACCAACGTAGAAAGTTGATTTTACCAATGAAAGATTGGACATCTTTTTTACTCCTTGGCAGACTTATCTTAAGTATTTCTTTCACCCTTTCTGGGTCAATCCTTATATCATCAGCTAAAACTAAATGACCCAATAATTTTCCTTCCTGTACAACAAAGTGTGACTTCTTTGGATTCAAGGTTAAACCAAATTTTCTGCATTTTAGGAAAGTTTGTTTCAAATGTTTTAGATGTTCATCATCTAATTGTGAGAATACAGTAATATCATCTAAGTAAATTACCACAAACTTGTCTTTTTCCCCAACAAAGGCTATATCCATAGCCCTTTGAAAAGTTGCTCTAGCATTCATTAAACCAAAAGGCATCTTATCATACATGAATGTTCCCCAGGGAGTAGTAAAAGATGTTGTTTCTTTATCATCAGGATGCATAGAAATTTGATTATATCCTGAAAATCCATCAACCATAGAAATCCTTTGTGCCCCAACAACCTTCTGCAATATTTGCTTAATTTTAGGTAGAGGATAATTATCCTTTAGTGAAGACCTATTGAAATTTCTAAAGTCAACACACAGTCTGATTTCTCCATTCTTTTTCCTGACAGGAACTAGATTAGAAACCCACGAAGAGTACCTAAGAGGAACAATGGTCTTGGCATCTAATAACTTCTTAACTTCTTTTTCAATAACAGGAAACAAAGCTGGATTAATCCTCCTCAATTTCTGTCGAAAGGGTTTAACATTCGGTTTTAAAGGTACTTTATGTTGTATAATCCCAGTATCATATGTTCACAATTATTCATAAGACCATGCAAAGACATCAACATGCTCCTTTAACAACTTAATGTACCTATTTCTCTGTTCTGCTGTGAGTGCTTTTGAAATCTTCACCATTCTAGGATATTCTGCAGTACCAATGTTACAATCCACCACATTCTCTTCTGAAGACTGTACACCAGGTTTTAAAGGTGTATCATCTTTTGAAAATATCCTTTCTAAAGGTACCAAACCTTTTGGGATGAAATTACCTTTTAGTTCAATAATCTTGTGGCCAACAATTTCATTTTTAGCAATCTCTTCAACATCTTCATCCTCATCATCTTCTTCTTGATCAACCAGGGAATTAGAAAAATCATGTGTAAGCTCCAAAAATATTGTAATTTCAATGTCATCTTCAAACACTCTCCACTGCTCTACATTATCAGGCACAAAAGGTCTGTACCTAACCTCAATAAGATACTTCAATTGTGTGGTTTTGGGAATTCTAAAATGTGTGGCTGCTAAGGCCAATGAATCAATAGTCTGATTATAATCCCTTGGAATATATGTAATGTTAAAGGCTACAAAATAATTGTCAATCATATCGCATACCTCATTTTGGTAGACTTTCAGCAAATCCTGTTTCACTTGATAGTTGTTCCTCACCTGCTGAACAACCAACTCGGAGCTGCCATATGAAGAAATCCGTAGAATTCCTAAATCTTTAGCAGCCTCCAAACCTAACAACAAAGCTTCATATTTAGCAGTATTATTTGTAGCAACAAATTCTAATTTATACATCAGCTTTACTGTTTCACCACCAGGAGATATGAGAAGAACCCCTGTTCCAGAACCTTCTTTACAAGATGATCCATCAAAGTATAATTGCCAAAGCTCATCTTCTTGTTCCTTACTGCATTTAATTGGTTGTTCCTTTTCAACCTGTAACAAACCAGCAGTATTATCATCATCACTAAAATGTAACATGAAAGTACCCAAATCTTTATCAACAGCATATAGAGGATGGTTTGTAGGGTTCTTGTCATTTGTCATGATATAGGAAAATTGAAGTTCTCTGTACAACCTTCTATTTTCTCCTCCAAACATAGGAATAGTAGCATATGTTAAATCCATTTGTAAAGTTCCACCAACTTTCTTTGCCCAAGACCTAGACAGAAGTAACCCACATTTAGGTGTAATATCTGCTACTACCACATCCATAATCACACTTTTCATTGGTAATTGAGCCAAATTGACAACCATATCTTTAATCAAACCCAAACACTTTACAGCTCATGAACCAAAAGCATACAGATCATGGTAGGGTTTTGTTATACTCAAACCTAAAGCCTCCATGATAGCCTTTGGCATTAGGTTATGCGATGCTCCTGAATCTAAAAGACAGTTATGCATCATTTGTTCATGGATAGTCAGTGTAATGTAAAATGGAGGTAAAGCACCTGCTTCATTCTCAATCTTTTCAGCCAAAGCTGATGCAATAAAGATTTTAGTATTTTCTTCTTGTAGATTCACTGTATCAAAAAGAGGATGATTGTTTGCTGAATCAATCATTTTAAGAACTGATTCTTTGTAAGAAGGATTTTTCATTAATTCAGTAAAGGGCATAGGAATCTTTATTTTTCCCAATTCATTTTCCAGATTAAAATTCTGCATAGCTTTATTTACCTCTTCAATCTCCATATTCTTCTTCTGCTTATCCTGAATTTGTTTTTTCTCTGACACAAGATCAGATTGTTGTTTAGTAGGTACAACTACCTTCTTCTTTGGGTTTTGTACTACTTTTTTTGGGCCTGACCTCAAATTCAAAGTTTTCTTTGGTGCATTCTGATAGACATCAGCAGTTACAACACTCATTTTTAGATTTAAGTCATCTTTTGTTTCAAACATATCAGGATCATAGTATTTTGCATTTAAAAATTCTTCTTTAGTGACAAAACCCTCAATCAACTGTTCTCCAAAATAGTTCATATCTTGATCTGTGTCTTCAAATAATACTTCCTCTTCAATTTCTTCTTCAACAACAACATTGTTCTGAAGAGGGGGTGGTACTCTTTTATCCTTAGTCTCCCTCCTTTCTCGCTGTATATCATTGTTTCTTCATTCTCTAGGTATGAAACGAGGAGCAAACTGTCTTCTGAATTGGTTTTGATTGTTAGGGTTCCTTTCACCTTCTTGGACATGTTTGTTTGAATTCTTTTCTAGTTCTTATTTGTTTGATTTTGCAGTTAGGATCTTAACTAGCTTGGCCATCTCATCAATTTTACCTTCTGCAGAGTGGGATGGTGAAACCCCTGGAGCTGCTTCCCTCTTACCTTTCTTGTCATATATCTGTTGAGCTGTTTCCTTCTTCAATCTATTGGAAGCCAATATATTAGAATCCACCTCTAATGCTGCATCCTGCATGTTCAGTAAAGAAATAGGTCTTATTTCTCTTAGTAGTAAGGAAAATTTATCATCAAAAGCATTTGCATATGTGAGTTTTGCAGATGTTTCTGAAGGTTTTATCTCTGCAGAAATTCTGCCATACATTTTATTGAATCTCTTCAAAAAATCTATGATGGTTTCATCCTTCTTTCTCCTAAGGGCTCCAAACTCAGTTATATAATAAGTATGATCTTTGGTGTCACCCCATTGTCTCATGAAGAGGTCCTGAAGCTCTTCTATGATGGTGATAGAATTTGCAAGAAACTCCCTAAACCATTTTCTGACATCTCCATCAAGGCTCTGCACAAAAATCCTCATCCATACATCCTTAGCTTCGATATTTTGGTTATCAACATAACTGAGAAAGGATTCCCAGTGTTCCTCAGCTGTAGTTTCACCCTGTCCATTAAACCTAGGCAGGTATTTCTGATAATCATCTCCAGGAAGTGCATTCAAAGGGTGAGGCAAAACTAAGGGTGCATACCTAGCTGCAACCATTCGGTCCATCATATCTATTAGCTGATTTTGGGCTACCATTTTAAAGTTGACTGACTTTAGTGATGGAGAGATTCGACTAGAACTTGGTTGAAATGGGGTTTTCCCAACTTTCAGATGAAATAGAGGAATTTTACTAGGAGATATTGTTTTTTCCTTTTTGAAGGATTGAGGATCAATGAAAACTTGAAAGTTACTGACAAGAATAATAGGCTTCAACCAAGGTGAAGTTTCTTCTTCTTTTTTTAAAACAGATAAAGGTGATGAACTATGCAATTGATCAGGGTTACATAGGGCTGGTGATGACTGAGACTTTCTAATCTTCCTTGCTATTTTTAGTATCTATCCTGGGTCTAAAACACCCATCTGCAAAGGTGAAATAGGTCTGTTTCTTGTTCCAATTCCCCTAGTAGCCACTGTGACAAACTGGTGAAAAGTAGTCTTTAAGATTTGCCAGTTTAAGTTCACCTCTTAAAACCAGTGAAATGATAAGTATCCCAGGGAAAAATATGTTTTCAACTTCGTTCCCTGGCAATGGTGCCAAATATGTTTATGCCAGAGATTGTTCCCAGACTACAAGAGAATAAGTCAACATAATCTCAATAATCTCAATAATCTCAATAAAACAAAATAGGGTTTTTAGGGTTTTCAAGGTTTTTTTGGTTGAGAAGTTTGATGACAAGAGGGAATGCATTCATAAATACAAATAAACACTAAATCATAAGCATAGAAAGGTTGAGATGCATAACATAATAACCATAATCCAACAAAAAACAATACTGAGATTCACCCATAGATGGCAAGCATTCCAAGTATAAAATTTTTAAACAAGCAATAAAATTACAGCTGAGTAACTAAAACAAGTTATAAATGAATCCAGAGAATAAAATGAAGGGCATATAGAGCATATATTTCATAATCAGTCTTTCAAATAAACATAAGAGTCTTTACTTAGCTCATAAACAAGTCTGATGACCTCCTCTTGCCAGCCAAAAAATCGAACCATTTGTCTTCTTTGAGACCTCCCTTAATACTATTCTCCAAAACTGGTTAAGTAAATAAACCCTAACTATTTTTTAGTCTACCCATCGAATAGTTTCATATAAATAATATTTACAAAAATAAAGTAACTTTCAAACCTAACTAATAACTTATTATCTTAACAAACTTTACAGATCCTTAGCTGCTTCAGCTAATAAGGTAATCCCTTCCAATACTTGAGCTTTTCTTCTTGGCTTCAATTGATCTGCCTCCATATCTGCAATCTTCCTTGTTAGCTCTTCGTTATGCTATTGCAAATCCTGGATGGTTTGCTTCAACATTGTGAATTGACCTTCTGTATTCCTCTTCCTTTTCAATGCTTCTCTTGAAACTGCAATCAGCTCCTAATAATGGCTATTTACCTCCTCCAAATCCTCTCTGAGCCTTCTGTTTTCCATGACTAAGTCATCATTAGTCTCCTGCATGTACTCAACCTGATACTTATATTGTTTTACACTTCTTTGTAAATTCTCTTTTTCTGAATCAAAAGTTTTGTTTCCTGCTATGGTTTGCATCTCATTTGGAAACCATGGAATATTCAATCTCTTATAAATTTCTTCATCTTCTTGCAACAATTCTGTAGGTGTTCCAGGAAATCCTAGGTGTTCTTCACTTTCAGCTTTGCATGGAACCTTTTCCTCAACCATCTCCTTCTTCTCTGAGTAAGAACTCTTTATTTCACCTTCTTGTTGTTCCTGCAGCATCTGACTTCGTACCTCTAGAAATATATCATATATTTTAGTATTAGTCAGGACAGACTCTTTTTTGGATTCAATTGGCCTTTTACCCTTACTGTCATCTTTATCGTCATTCAATTTTTCCTCAGATGAAGAATCATCTATCACTGTTACTATTTATTTATTCAATTTAGGATTCAACAACTTCTTCATATTCAGTTTGATTTTATTTCTAGGTCTAGTTTTAGGTCTCCAAACAGAAGCAATCTCCCCCAACATTTTTAGAGTCTTACCTTGATGAGTAACTGAGGCAAACTCAACAACTTTTAGTTTCTTTCTTTTTGACAGTGCTACCTTATCACCATGGCTGTGAAATTCCTGCTCAGTACAAACCCTAGTTGAATTAGTGACAAGGACTTTATCATCATCAAATAGGCATTTCTCATCTTCTGACAGAACTGTGATAGGACTTTGTCTTTGAACTTCAATATCCTCTTTCTCATGATTCTGAAATTGTCTCTGCAGGTACAAAATTTTCAATAGGTTTGGCTTCCTTAATATCTGACTACAAATTATTACTCTCATTGTAATTAAGGTGCTTTTTAGATCCAAAGTCTTCATTTGCATGATCTGAAACTTCCTCTAATTTAACCCTGTCTTCATCTTTGACCTTTACCTTTTTCCTGAGCTTTCTAATCAAAGTCTTCCCTTTATCAGCTTGTCTTCTATGAGACTGTACCTCTTGATCATTTTGAAAACTTGACCAGAAAATGAAATACTCCCAAATCTTTCCCCTACTCTCTAAAACAATGTTTATGATAAGTTTAATGAGTCCATGATGGAAAATAGACTGCCTTGTATGTTTTTGGTGCTCCTTAACTCTGAATGACAGATTTTGTAGACTCTTTAGAAAGAAGAAGGGTAAATTCATCTTGGACTCATCACTAAGATGCTAAAGAAATCTAAAGTGGTATTTGAAAACAAAAGCATATCTACCCTCACAGGTAATATAACTCTGTAAGAATTTAATGGGCTCAAACCATTCAGTTTTGAAGTTATGAATTGGTACACATTTACCCCAATCTACAATCACGCCAGGAAGCAAGTACTTTTGTGCATTGAAGGTGAATGGAACCTTCTTAAGCCATAAGTCTCCCTCGTTCAGAATGCCTGTTTCCTCAGCTATCGACTCCTTAGTTATTTTGAATTGTAAAGTATCAAAAGAAACAATGTATTTATCAAAGCACTGAGCAAATTTATGAGACACCTTTGCATGATATCCATCAATCTTTTTGAAAAATGTTAACCATCCTGCATTTGAAAATAACTCTGCACATTCTGGAAAATTGTCTACCCAGCTTACGTCAGTAGGCTCCGCTCTATTTGTTTTTCCACTTTTCTTCATCTTTAATATGGTTCAATAGCACCTGTCGATATCCCACAGTTTAACTATCTTCAAATCATAACAGTCTATCCTAACACACAGTTCAGAAATCTTTTGTGCCAATTAACAACAGTCTGACCCAACCATAGAGTTCAGGGAACTCCAACAAGTTCTTCTTTGAATTTTACTATTTTAAATGATGAATACTTTGAATATATTTGTTAATAATTCATCATTCACAATGTATTAGGTGAAAAACTCATTTTCCTCCTTCAAATTTTATCATTAAGGATTTCATTAGAAAAGCCCCAAATTAAGGAAACCCCAGCAGTGACACATGGGCTACCTATTTAGAAGACCAATATGAGTGCTGGAATGCAATCACTTCAATGGTTAAGTGTCGAATTTCATGTTCCACCTATCTCTAACTGTCCAGACCACTTCAAATAGTCGCTGTTGAAAATCCCTAATTCCTCATTCAGTTGAAAAATCCTAATTTCTCAGCAGTGTCTTCTCACCACGACCTTCAATATCCTTCGTGTCCTTCAGATAAGGAACATACTCCCAAAAAACTCTGTCTCATTCTACTTGCTGTCATCATTCATTCCGCTCTACATGCAATCGCCATGATATACCTCTTATGATGATCATCCACCTGTTTCAATGATAAAACTATACAGGACACGTATCAAATGCATTAAATGATATGATTAATACCTCGGAGACAAGACACATGAAAAATCGGACTAAAAAATGATGATTTTAGCATTCGCGATTTTCTTGTAGTGCTCTAGTGTATCAAATTTTCTCTTGCGCTACAAGAAATTCCAATCAAATAATTTCACATTATTAGGCCACTAATAAGGATTAAAACTTGGTTTATGTGTTCAATCTCGACCTTAGTGTCATTTATAAAACTTATTTAATCTATATATGCCTTGTAAAACCCTTCAATATTGAAATCAAAGCAAAATTTATAAAAGCAGGCTTAAAAAAATTAAAATTATGAAAATTGAAAGTTTGAACTAAAAATTATCTTTATAAACAAAATTTCCTAGAAACAAAAATACTAGCAAGGTTCAAAAACATAAATAAAAGCATAAAACTAAGGAAGACAAAATCATGACCTAACACTGTCCTATAAGCCCATAGTATTGTAGTGATTTTCTCATCCCAATCGTCCTTGTCGATGTTGCATATTTTTGTTAAACCCTTTGTTAGTGTTTTGTTTAATGCCTCTATTGCTCCATTCGACTGAGGGTGATAAGCTGTACTTCGTTGGTGGTCAATTTTGAACTGGTCTGTCAGTGCTTTGATGGTTTTGTTAATGAAGTGTGACCCTTGGTCACTAATTAAGGTTATTGGGCATTGAAATCTAGTAATTATGTTGTCATAGATAAACTTAGAAGCTACTTCATTGGAACAAGTTTCAACAAGTTTTGCCTCTTCCCATTTGGTTACATATTCTACTGCAGTTATTATATACCTCGCACCTGTTCTTTTTGCTAGTATTAGGAATGGTCCTATGAAATCGATGGCCCAAATTTCAAATGTCATACTTGGGCTTACTGATATCAAGGGAATTTCTGTGCTAGGTAGAGTTTGACCCAGTAGTTGGCATCGGTCGCATTGGCTAACAAAATTTTTACAATCCTTGTACAGTGTCGGCCACCATAGCCCCGATTGTGGTATTTTCTTGGCAGTTGTATCTGCTTGGAAATGTAATCCTGCCAGTCCATAGTGTGCTTCATGCATAATATTTTCTCTTTTTTTTTCTAATACAGATCGTTAGAGGATGTCATCTCTTTCTTGTTCTCTTCCGTGTTCTAATACACATTGAGCTATTTCTTCCAATTCTGCTAGAACAAATTCTATTCGGAATAAATGTGCATCCGACAGGTCATCCTCGATTCCTGTTGGCTCCTCCCCCATGTCGATTCTTGACAAGTGGTTGGGTCTGACATTTAGTTTTCCTAGTCTAATGACGACTTCAAATTAAAATTCCTGGAATAGTAATAACCATCAACAAATTCTTCCATGATGCAAAGCTTTGTTTACAAGGTAATTCAATGCTTGGTAGTCAGTATAGAAGATAAAAGGGTTGGATAGTAGGTAATGTCGATACTTTTGTAGCGCAAATACCATACCTAATTCTTCCCTCTCCGTTGTCAAATATTTTCATTCTGCATTGTTTAGCTTTATGTTGTTGTATGCTATTGGATATTCCATTCCATCATCGCTTAGTTAAGTTAGAATTGTGCCTATTTCTAGGCCTCATGTGTTGATATGCACATGGAATTTGATCGACCAATTCAGGAATTTTAGGATAGGTGCCTTGACTAGTTTCCTATTTAATGTATCGAATGATATATTGCATTCCTCTATCCAGTCAAACTCCTGAACTTCTCTTAATAATTATTCCAATGGATAGGTCATATCTGAATAGTATCTAATAATTTTTCTATAGTATGCAGTATGTCCCAGCAGTACCCTGACCTATTTTGGATTCGTTGCTACTTTCAAGTCGAGGATAATATTTATTTTAGCAAAGTCAACCTTGATGCCTTCTTTACATACAATGTTCCCTAGTAGTATTCCTATAGGATTTAGGAAGATGAATTTCCTTATGTCGAGAGATAACTGGATTTGTCAGCATTGTTCTAGCATGAGCCTTATCCATTTGCAATGAGCTTTCAACATGGAGTAGATTGTCTAGTCGTCAAAATATACTACCATTGTTTTGTAGATGTGTTCCTGAAATTTTTTGACAACAATTCTCGAAAATATTGTAGGTGCATTTTTTAGACCAAAAGGCATACCTTTGTAGGAGAATGAGTCAAATTCACATACGAATGTAGTCTTTTTCTAATCGTCTTTGGCTATTGGTACTTGGTTTTATCTTGAGAATCCATCTGTAAACGAGTAGAATCCATGTCCTGCAACTTCATTTAATATTTTGTGTGCATATGGTGTTGGGAATGGGTCTGTTAGAGTGACTTTGTTTAGTTCTCTGAAATCAACACAGATCCTCAGTTTCATCGGGTTGTGTTTCTTTGGTTGGAAAACCATTGGGCTTTCCCATTCTGACTGGTCAATCGGGTAGATAATTCCTGCTGCAAGCATATTATCGATCTCTTTCTTGACTATCTCTTTGTATTTATGAGATAATTTGTATGTCCTTTTCTCTATGGGGCGGGCATCGAGCTTGATGTCGATCTTCATCTCCCCCATTTCATGGACTAGCCCTTTGATATATTTATAATCTCGAGCAAAAACATCTTGGAATTATTTCATTAGGCTTATTATTTCAGTCGTTTGGTCTTCACTCCAGTAATTGCCAATTCTTGCCATTTTTGGCCGTTCATCATTTGATATGTCAAATTCTTTAGTTTTAACTTTGGCATACATCCATTCTAGTGCCTTGGCTTCATTTATCAGTTGAGTCCCTTCTTTCAACTGTGAGAATGTAGCAGGGAAGTCTGTTGCAGTCATTTGGTCAGTGTCTTCTTTGCTAGATGTGTCGATTTTAAGCATTGTTCGAATTGGTTTTGTTGTTTTTGAGTGATAAGATTTCCATCGAAAGCTTTTTCCTTTCATATTTTCATTTTCCATTTGCAATATTGTTGACTATGGTATTATGTTGGATTGTATGTTATTGCATGGTATTGTCAGTCGATCATGGCTTGGTATCAGACTGTTGTTCCTAGTCGGTTCTATGAATTCTTTTATCCGCTTTGCAGTTTCAACTAGCTTTTTGTTTTGCGGTTTAAAACTAAAGTCCTTGATGAATTTATCTCTAAGTTCGTTCCATTGGAATGTTTCACCTCGTGCCTCTTCCATTTTATACCATTTATTTGGTAAGTCAGCTAGCGTTGAGGGAAATAGATGTGGCCATGTACATTCATCTTTATAACCAAGTATTCTCCATTCTCTTTCGCATGTTCTTATGTGCTCATCTAGATCTTTCCCTTGGATGAAGACAGGTATTTGCGCCTGTTTGGTCAACTTCCTTCCTCTGAATCTTTCTACGAAGTAATTCAAAGTTGTTTTCCAAGTCTGCAGTCTCGACTGATGGGTGTCCCACCATCAAGAAGCTTGTCCTGTAAAGGTTTTTACTAGGCTTTGTAGTCGTCCATGTTCACCTAGGCTCTTAGAAACTTGTTCTATATGCAAAATTGGGGACTCTCTTGTATTTGTTGGGGTTAAGGTAGGGTATTCCCTAGTTTTCCTTTTGAATATTTTTGGGATGACAGAGTCTGAGAAGCATTGATGGGTTGCTTTCTTCTGTATCACTTGAATGGTCCAACAACCTCTTGCTTGGGTCTCGTAGTTTTTTACTTCCCAATCATATAACTCTACGTCCGAATTATATCCTACTGAGTCTTGGTTTCCTAAGTGAAGCTCACCATAGATGTTAGGTTTAGTGTAGTCTTTGTTATTTTGAATTTGATATAATTGTCGAATGTCCACTTCTTCATCAATGGGTTCTATCCAAGGTTCACCTTGGGAAGGATGAATAGGGACGATAACTTTCTGGCCATTTCCTTTCAATTTTATCCTTTCTTTGTCTAAAGATATTGATGCTCTCATTTTTCTTCCCCATGGTCGACCTACCAAGGCTGGGAAGGAGATGGATCCTTCATTAGGGTCGATGATCTCAAAGTCGACTTTAGCCGATATTCCTTTTATTTATGTATCAACATTTCTCCAAACCCCAATGGGTTCAATCAGTCCTTGGTCGACTAACTTGAGGTATATGCTTGACTCATATAGTCGAGGTCTACCCAGCTGTTCCCATGTATCACGAGTCATAATATTTACTTGTGAGTTGAAGTTGAGCACAACTTGTCGAACATGGTATCCTTCGATTTCTAGATAGACAAGTGGGTCGGCATTGCTCTTGTCTTTTTGTTTCAGAATGCATATATTTTTGGTTTGTTTTACTGTATTATTACTGTGCTTCAGATTATACAATAATTCAATGAATTGAGACACCGATTTATCATTATGTACTAACTGTATTAGTTTTTTTACTAGGTTTTGTCGACTGTCATCGACTGCTTCCTACCTAGCAAATTCTTTAAACATATTTTATGTGTCGTTATATAATTGTTTTTGTTTTGTCGGATTAGGATAATCATTCTTTTCTTTGATTTTGCTTATACGTGGATTATCATTTCCAAGCTTTGTCCCTTGTTGGGTTACTATGTCCAGGTTCTTTGTATTGATTACATCATGTTTTTGAACAACCAAGAAGACATTAACATTTTTATTTTTATTAATCTTGTCGAGCATGGTGGGACAATCCTCTAACAAGTGATCGCCCACACCACAGCTAGTACAAAACTTTAGATCAGTTCTATCCTTGTATGGATAGTCTGCATAGCGATGGCCTTCTTTATAGCATGTAAAGCATTGGATGGGTCATCGTGGTCGATTGTTGTGATTTCTAGAAAATTGTCCTTGACCTCCATATCTTCCACGACGGTTGTTGAATCGACGCTCATATCGACGGCCTTCATATATTTGATTATTTGGTTTGTTTTGATCATTGCTTCTTTGGGTGTTATCATTATTCTGTGCAACTGCATTCGTTTGGTAGACCGCTTGGTAATTTTGTCGATTCTTTAGATTTAGGTGGCAGTTGGTTATTGCATGAATTTTTACCTCACAAATTGTGCACTAAGATGCTTTTCAATTCTTCATGTTATATGGGAAATATTTCATTGTATTGTCTCCATGTTATTGGAAAATATCACAAAAGCATTTCATTTGGATGAAACGAACGTCCTGTCATCTTGTTTCTTGTTGACAGTTATCTTTAGTGTGTCTGCACGTGGAGCATTTTGTGCACCAGACATCCTAATTCTTGAGGTTCAGCTCTTTCAAATATTTATGTACGATTTCTAGTTGTTCTTCCAGCCTAGTATCAACAAGATAAGATGGGAAATCTTAATCCATCTCTACTTGCAAAGCTTTGGTAAGTGCGTCTTCATATGTTTTAAACGTCTCCAAGCTTATGTGCCATTGGATATTTTGTGATAGACCTCCAAGAAACCACTGAATTAATAATTGTTCGTCAATTACATAGTCTAATTGGCTGAGGAGGTCTTTCCATTGCTTATCATATTCCCGGATGGGCTCTGCTAGTTTCTGAGATGTTGGTTTCAACTTTTTGGTTTCCAGATGTTTTGCATCTAGAGTTTTAAAGAAAGAAAATAATTGTGCTTTAATGTTTGCTTTGGATGCTTGGGGAGCTCTCTTGATATGGGTCATATACCAAGTCAGTGCTCTTTTTTGTAAAGCACCAACAAATTGTGCCATCTGTCATCCTTTGACCGTAACTTGATTTTCCTCCCATATTGATTCACAGACGAACCAATATCATCTAGTGTCTTCATCACCGTCATAGAGGGGGATATGTGCTAATATGTGACCCATGTTGGTGTCATTGTCGCTATATTTGTCTCCTCCGTGAGGTGGCAGTGGTGGGGGTAGTGGGGTGTTTTGTTTCTCTTGTTGTTCACAGCTATTGTCGATGGAACTTTCATTCTTGTCACTCATTTTGTTTGTTGTTTCTTCTCTGACAAGCAATCAGTTTGGGTCGACTTCTTTTGTCGATGTCCAACTGCACTGATGTGTTTGCAGGTCCGATTGTTCTGAATTTTGCAAAGCTATGTTTGGCAGGGGGGGTGCTCCTTCATGTGTCGGGTAGAGAAAGTGAATACCTCAGTTGGAAAGGTATGCATGAAGTGTTACCCAATTTCCTTCCTCTGGTCGACCGATTACTAAATGATTATCATCATTTACCTTATCGTCTAGTCGGCTCCATATACCAAACTCACCATCTCTTAGTCATAGGTCTTCTTCGATAATGGCCTGAATTCAGGCACTTGGATCCGTTGGAGATAGAGGTCTTACCTCCTGAGGAATTTCAAGTTGGAGATATTCTTGTTGATTTATCCACAAGTCTTCTTCCATGTGTGATGCTTATTCATATACACATTCTTCCTATCAGTCATGACCCAACTATGGTGGATTTCTTTCTTGGTCTATCACCCCAGTGGTAATCCCTCTTTGCAGCACTATAGCCTGCTCTCTTCTTTATTCCCTTCTTTTCAGCCTCTTCTCCCTTTCTATTCTCTGCAAATCTGACATATGTTTATGTGTCACTGTTCGTTCAATTTCCTTCTTATTTCGACTTTTCATTGCTGGTGATGGTATTTTATTTACTCAACTAGAATCCTTTTTACTTTACCATGACACATGACCAACTACCCCCCCATAGCCTACCCGATGCTTTAGAAAGCTTGGATAGTTCTGTTTATTTTCTTAGGAAGTACTCCCACTCCCTTTCTGCAGTGAATTTTTCCCACTTCTTCTGTTTCTCTACCCAGTTAGAGTTTAGTGGCGGTTTGTGTAGTAATCGACGAGGCTCTATGATATGGTCCACTCCCTTCTGTATTAGGAATTTGAAAAAAAGGGTCAGTAAGGAGCATAGAAACTGCTCGGTGAGTTCTATGTAAAACCTTTTCTCAATTCTTTTGATGAAAACTCTTTCCTCCATGGCTTGTTCTTCGCAGAATTCATATGTGATCTTTTCAAACCACTCCGACAAGTTTGTTCATCTACCTCGAATCAGTTTCTCTAGTAGCTCTTGGTCCTTAGTTGCTTCCATATTTTTCATCCATAAGTTTTTTCAAAAGCTGAGGTACCGACTCTACAAACTTCTCATGTACTGTTTCAGTGAAGAATTTCTCCTTCTCTTGAGCAATGGTCAATCTGTTTCTCCTTGCGTAGTTTTGCAAATAATTTGCTATCTTACGCTCCCACCATTTCTTAATCTCTTGCTCTTATATCATCTGCTTATGGTCATTACGTCCGTATATGTACTACCGGCAACATAACCAATGTTGTAATCTCACAGATCACATAGCGTTACCAATAATACACATAGAAACATATAAACATAACAGACATAAGAGAGAAGATTAGATAAGGACGTAACAGATTATATTATAATATTACATGAGGGTCCATACATATACCAAAAATGAACCGAGTTCTCATCTGTCTCAACAGCCTAATATATATGATTACAAATGGTTACAACTAACTACTTTTCAGTTCAGTTAACCGACATGACTTTACATGGCCAACCTAATCTCTAATTAGTCGGCTACTCCACTATCCAGCTCATCAACTAGCTCCTCCAACAACCTCCTAGTTCTGCATTACTGAGATGATGCACTACTCTTTGAGCTTCTTCTGGAGAGAGAAATGTTATTGTACCCTATTTTTTTGTTGCTTCTCCTTGTCCTGCCACTGAGTATTTATGGAAACCATCTATGCTACCAGCATAATTTCTAAACATTAACAAGAGCTCTCTATCATCAATAGTTTGTGCATCCATATGACAAACTTCAATGCTTAAATATTTTCCATCTAGTACAAGATGTTTAATTTCTGCACCAGCACCAAAAAGTGCCACTCGAAACTTCTTTCCATGGGAGGCATAGAATAAAGACTTTTATATTCCTTTATTATATATGAATCTATATCATCCCACCCATTCTTGTCACTTTCCTCTTCTTGCACTCCATTCTGATCAATGTCTCCCCATCCATCTGTTGAGTTTGGTGATGGAGGAGGATGATCAATATGGTCAACTGCAGATAAAATATTTTTTGTTGGAGTATCTAAAACATATAATGCAGCATACAACAAATTTCATGGATTATGACCAAAAACAAATATCAATGTGCGTAATGGATAAGAACAAGGAATTTAATATTAAACTGAAACAGGTTCCTTCTAGCTATCATGAAAATGATAACAGAGTTTTCAATAGGTAGAAACTATTCAGCTTATGGAATTTCATTGCCATCTCAGAACTATTAAGCTTATGGAATTTGATTGCAAGGGTTTGAGAATCCAAAGCATAGGTCAAAATCAAAGCAAAAGCCAAGCATTGAGTTCAGCTTTTGATCCCAGTGAAAAGAATCACTTGGTTGGTAGTTTTTTCCGGCTAAAAGAAGCAATATGCATATGGTAGAACGACATACAAAAAGTAATGAGATTCTCTTATGAGAATTTTTTTTTCACAATAATGACCAGAAGGTATGTGGCCTATAATGATGTAGACATAAATAGTTAGACATCTCAAACAACTTTTTATCTTTTTTCTATATATATTTGACAATGAAAATACATGTTTGCTTGTGTTATTGCCATATCAATAAGAATGTAGGAGCATCCCTTCATAGAAGAGTTTAACTTTAAATCACCGATCAAGCATGTTGTATCACTAATCAAACATACTATTGTTTAAAATATAAACAACCAAGCTTTGAGTAGATAAATAGAATGGGTGAATTAGATAAAGGAGAACAATATGCATCTAGTAAAACGACATACAAAAAGTAATGAGATTCTCCTATGAGAAAAAGTTTATGACAATAATAACCAGAAGTTATGTGGCTTATAATGATGCAGACATGAACAGTTAGACAGCTCCAGCAACTTTTTATCTATTTCTGTATATAGTTTAGAATGAAAAACCATGTTTTCTTATGTTATTTCCATATCAATAAGAATGCAGGGGAATCCCTTCATAGAAGTGATTAAACCACTGATTAAGCATGTTGTATCACTAATCAAACATACTACTGTTTAAAATATAAACATCCAAGATTTGAGTAGAGAAATAGAACAGGTGAATTAGATAAAGGAGAACAAGGGTCAACTTTCAAATAAGCTTTCAAGAAGATTATTGATGATTGGAATTGCTCCAGTTCCAATTCTGAAGCAAGGTTCAGATGAAGACATATTGAAGGAGCAACTCATTACGAGCCTTAGAAAATTCATAAAGAAAAGGAAAAAGTGCAACACGAATACTTGCATTTCCAATTTCATAGACTGAGGATCACCATACTAAAGAATGTCCTCAGAATGATGCAAGTTTAAGGCAATGCTAGTAATTTTAAAGGGAAATGAGTGTACTTGATTGATTATCCAATCTCCCTGAGCTACCAGGACAATGAACTACTAAAAGCAAAGATATATATAACTAAGACCAACTAAATGACATGTTTTTCATGATTGATCAACAATGGTGACCTACACAGAAATTAGAATACAGGGGTCTAAACAGATATGGGAATTACAATCCCAAGTCCCAAGGAAAATTTTAGGGGAAAAATTAATCCCATACACTAATTTTCAAGGTGTTTTTCCAAAAAAAACATTTGCCAGTTGCCTTTTTTTCTAAAATGATTCACCCCAATTCCACAAGATAAATATTTTTTACTCTAAAAATTGACAAATTTATCCAAAAACTTTGGGGTGCTGCTAGTTAGCCTGGGATGGTTTAGTGCACCAAAATACGTATATTAACTCCATTCATGGCATCCATGTTCTAGTTAGCCAGGATTTGCTAGCACCAAAAATTTTCTGACTAGAGGCAACTTGACCTGGGTCATGGACTAAGGATATGAGTAATCCTAAAAGAGGTTTGAAGCTAGATCCAGTCATTGATGATTTTCCCACAATTGCATGTTATGCAAGTACCTGAACATACTAGTACAAAGAGTACCCGAGTTATTAGAAGATGTGGTTACTTGTTGTGTTGAAGCTACAACAGAATTGGAAGACGAAGCTAGAACTTGTTCAAAATCCTTCCCCTTTAATGTCAAAGAGCTCATTTCCTAACTGCATTGCCAACATAAAAATAGTTATCAATGCAAATAAATCAATAATCATATTCATGTTATTAGACTACCAACTTCCATATATATATAAGAGTTTATGCCATATAAATTGCACAATGAATAAAAAAGTGAACTATCTATTAAAATTTCAAGACTCTGTCTTGGAGTAAATAAGAATACAAAAAACAAACAAACTAGTATGTCCTCCCACTAGTGACCAAAAACAAATGTCATGGAAAAAGGAAACTGCAGATGTAAAATGACACGATGTATTTTTCATGAATTTTTAAACATATATAGTAGGATTTGAAATGAATGAAAGTCACCGTGGAAATGTAAAAATATTGTAGAAAGAGGCCTGGAAGGAAAAGATGCTCCAAAAGGCCCTAAAGAAGCTAGAGATTACCACTCATAACATGGACATAAGAACATAAAATAAGGTGAGGTGTTCCTTCAAGAAGGGAGGCATCCCTTCAAAAGGAGGTTAAGGACCCACAAAACAAGGACACATACCCCCAGATAGTTATTGAGCCTACATATTATGTTTAACTAGATCTTCCTTAACCATGCCTAGTAATACAACAAAAAAATAGAGATACATAAATAATTCCAAAAGTGTGAGAAAACAGGACAAACAAATGCATTGCAAAATGACCCAGGAGATTCAGAAAGCCCATAAATTGGGTGCATAGACATAGTAGGAATTATACAAAGAAGGATCTATAATTTGGTACTGCTCAGAAAAATCAACTTGATGTAATACATGTTGAAGTTTGAGACATTGATTCATTTATTTCTTCCCTTTTTATCAATGGACTAACTTTATTCTAATTTTTCATTAGTTAAAAATCAAGTATAGTTAAGATGAATTTCATTGGTTGCAAACACTGAAGTGGTGCAATCTTAATGTAGCTGCTAATCTTAGGAGCCGGAACCACAAAACAAGTCGACCAAATTATACATAAAATATTCAGTAAGTTGTATTTTTTTTGTATCGTAAGCATGTTTCCTAAAAGTAGTATTGCATCTAAAAGGTCTCTCATCTTCTTGCACACGCCATAGACTCATAGTTTAGTGTATGAGGGTGATTGTGTGTCATGAATTTTTATTGTCATGTTAAAAGGCTGTATTTTTTTATGTTTAAGGGTGGGAGAATATATAGAATGCTTGATTATAAAAGTAGGTATTTATATTTTAAAATTGAAGGTGAAATAAAAATTAAGATTTTCTTAAATTACATGAGAATGAAGCAAATTTAACATCTAAATTGATTAACGAGAGTAGTTTCAGATTCAATAATTAATAACTTATACATATTCATAATAACAAGAAAGTAAGACATAGAAAACCAATAATTACAATGAACAAATAATATAAAACTTATAACTTACTTATAACTTGATAATATTTAACTTATAATTTATGAATGTTCACCCACCCACCACTAAATGGTTATGTTAATTATATCGTTATTAATATGGATTTATTGTACAATTTATTTCATTTACTCTGAACGAAAATTCATATCAAATTGTGAATTCAAATCACTTTTTCATAGTTCAGAAAATCACCCCTACTCACTTGCGGATTTATTTTACAATTTATTTGTCATTTACTCTGAATGAAAATTCATATCAAATTGTGAATTCAAATCACTTTTTCATGCTCCAGAAAATCACCCTTGTACTCACTTATTTTTTTTAAATATCGAAACGGTACAGTACATTTTCAATCACAAAGCAGGCGAGCATCACAAAATTTATTTATTCACAATACTGGTTTTATGTGCCAGACCAGACCGTGATGATCGTGATGCCTGACTGATTGAAGTAATATCTAATTGACCAGACCGCCATGATCCCAATCTCGCCATGGAACAGAAACTGGGCTTCGAACCTTATACACTCCAGAAGACCAAGTGATTGAACGATAAGCTCCAGCGGCAGCTGGAAGATCCATAGCAACAAAGGTTACAGTATACATGTGTCTTTGATTCTTCTTAGTGAACACCAACGTTTTGGGATTGACAGTTACCTTCACTCCCAACGGCTCGACAACTTCTACCGAGTAAGTGGAATTATCAGGCCCTACATTGGTGACCTTTCTTGTGAAGGTAGCAGATGTAATGTCATTGTAATAAAACAACACCGAAAAGGAAGGATAATTGAAGTCGCCCGGCTTCGGAATTGGCTTCCGACAGGTAACCCGTGTCTTTGTCAGCACAGTAATCTCAGAAGACGAATAGTTCACGCTGCAAAGGTAGTTAACGTAATCTTGAGTGCCAATATCGTAGACAAGCCCGGGGTCTCGCGCTTTCTCAGGATTTATGTGGCCCGCGCCGATGTCCAAAGGACTAATAGGAGAGCCTGAGCTCGCGTCCTGTATAGGGTTCCCCTTGTTATTGGTAACGTAAGCCGTGGTCATGAGAGCAGACTTGAGAGCAGTCGGGCTCCAATCTTGGTGCACGGCCTTCAGCAGATCAGCCAACCCACTAACATGGGGACAGGAAAATTAAACAATTATATGACTTCAATCAGAGATTTCCTAGTTTGTATTCATGTTTTTTTCTCTATCGCCAATCAGCCTTTGTCGACAAACAATGTTCTCCTTCCTTTCTTTATGATATTGGTAAACGTAAACAATGTTCTTAATCACAACAAGGAAATTTATTTTTTAGCACTACGAGTTAGCATCACTTATAACTTATGGTGTTAAAATGGTGCTATTAACACTACTTTCAATTTTGTGGTGTTAAGATGGTAGTATTATCACCACTTACATTTTGTGGTGTTAAAATGGTGATATTAGCACCGCATATATTTTATGATGTTAAAATAATGTTAATGTTTATTGAAAATTGTGTTTTTACTCATATATATTAAGAGAAATGTCATGTTAGGAAGTATGAGAAAGTGGTGCTAATGATTATTTGCGACATGGACATGTACAAGTAGGATTTATTTATGAGGATTTTTCCCACAAACACAACCATTTTACAAATAATTATTATGTAAGTAATTTAATTTAATTATTTGTAATTTTTCATTCAAATAAATATCAAGATTAATTCATGAGTTTTTAAAATACATTCCTAGCAAATTCAATTTCTTATTTTTACTTTACTTAAACAAATAAATTTATGTGATTCAATTCAATTTAATTATTCATTTTTAATACTATTTAAAATTAAATAATTTATATTTTAATATTGATAAATAATAAAATTAACCATTTTTTACTTATTAAAATTATAAAGTAGGAATAATAATGATTTAAATTGAAATTTGATTATTCAATTGAATTTTTATGTTTAGCTTATTTTATTTCTTGGTGGGCATTAGTATCATTATTATGTTTTAATCACTAGCTTGAGTCCATCTTTAGCACCACAAATTAGTCTCGCTTATATTATATGGTGTTAATATGGGGATATTATCACCATTTATAGTATATTATGTAAAGTGGTGATAGTTTTTTTGTTAATCTTATTGGAAATGGCATGTCACATCATATATATTAATTAGTGAAGTGGTGTGTGATACTTTGACAAGTACAATAAGGTGGTGATAAGTCATTTGCTACATTGAAACTTACAAATAAATTTTAGTTATGAGGGTTTGGGCCAACCATAAAACAAATTTACAAATAACTATTTTTCTAAATAACCTACTTCAATGATTTATTTTTTATTTCATTCAAGCAAATAAATATTTTTAATATCAAGTTTTGTGCCCATATATATTAAATAATTAACTCAATTGTTTACTTTTTACATTATTGTCACTTCAAATATATAAATGTATGCATTTTACAAAATTATTATTGATGATGATGATGATGATGAGGGTTAACGTCCCAAACATTGGTCTATCGGACCTAAAGAAATGAATTATTTAATTTGTTTTAAAATTGTATTTCTATGCTCAAAGACCTTGGAGAGAAGCAGTCCGAACTCAATATAATTTTGACAAGTTAAAAGGCTAGGAAGGTCGGTATTGCTTTAACGATTATGGAACTGAGATCTAATGTGGGTGTACGCAGGGAACACTAAGAGGAAGTGTTTCTCATCCTCAATGTTCATATTCTCATAGATATGGCATATCCTTTCCACCCATGGTGTTTTAGGAACTGCCCGATGACCTATTTCACTATGGAGCTCGTGAGAGTTCATTCTTATCTTGGCTATATTAGTTTTTTTCTTTGAATTAGTTAAACAAAGAGATACTTTTGATATTTATATTAGGGTTGATGACCTCCTTATAGTATTTCTTTTCTTTTAGCCTCAAAATCTTTCTCACACCACATTTTCTCTTTAAACTTAGAAGTAACAATATTTTTAATGTTATTAATATTTTGTAATGCAACAGTTTCATCAATCTCCCAATGGTTTAACCAGGCCCTCGTATCTTTATACCAACCTTGCTTGAGTATTAGGTGGTTTTGGCTAGAATTTAAAGCTAACTTAGGAAGTTTATGGTCTCCCGTGTTATTGATTTTGTGCTTGTATAACAGGAGCCTAGTCATAGCAAGGCTCTTGATAGGGGAAAGACCCACTTCTATAAGGAGAATGGGGTAGGGTCTATTGCTTTTAATTTTGAGGTTATATGTTATAAAATGCTTCTCGATTTCTCAATCTTTCTCCAGGATTCTATAGAGATGCTACAACCCTAAACCTCACACCCATACAAGATAAAAAAAGTGATGAAAGTTTCAAAGAGGAGCTTATTTTTATCCCAAATCACAAGGTTTGTTGCTTTACAATTATCTTCGAGACCAAAATAAGCTTTCCACCGTCCATTAATCCTTTTCTCAATGCTATAATTCCAGTTGCGCTTGTGATGAATATCAATTCCTAGGTATTTGTAATAAGACACTTCCTCCAAGTTGTTATTTTCATACACAAAATTAGTGTAAGTGTCCTTCTTGGATTTGATAATCATAACTTTTGTTTTGTCAGTATTAACAGTCATACCCATGGTAGAGAGAAAATCCTTAAGAATTCGTAGCTACTTATCAAGATCATATTGACACCTTGCCAAAAGAACAATATCATCAACATAGAGAAGAAGGATGATGACTATTCCAGCTAATCATGCTAGCACAACTTGCTTCCTCTAAACAACCTTCTATCTTATCGATGTAAATGCCAAATAGGATCAGGGAGAGGGGGAAGCCTTGTTTAACTCAGATATTACACTTAATATCTTTCGACCACCCCTCATTGCTCTTAAACTTGGAAATGACATTCTCATATAACCTTATTGCAGCAGCTCTCAACTAGAAAGGAACCTTTAGCTCTTCTAATCTGTTCCAAAGGTTATTTCTAGGTACCGTATCAAAATCCTTTCTAAAGTCCACAAAGAAACAAAAGAGATTGGCTTAATCATTACGACATTCCTATTCAATGATCCTGAGTGTAATGAGGTGATCCGTTGTTGAGTGGTGCCTTCTAAAACCTGCTTGGCCTTTAGCCTGCTTACCTTCATTTTTGAGCCATATGCTGAGCTTCTTTTCCAAAATAATACCATATAACTTGGCTAAGAGAGGGCTAATCATAATTGTTCGATAATTAGAGGGGTTATTTGTATTCCCACTTTTAAAAATAGGGACAATGAGGCTCTGAGTCCATGGTTTAGAGAACCCTTGTTTGATTGCTTGATTGAATAGCTTATGGATGTGAGGGATGAGGACATGGCCTCTAGTTTTTAAAATCTATGCTCGGTAACCTTCAATGTCCTTATCTTTTCCATTTTCCGGACGCTTAACCCCTAAATATATGTCTTCTAATAAGAAAACTTCTTTCGTTGTGAGTAGGGTTTCAAAGTTATCTATGACATTTGGGGATTCATAAATATTTTTAAGATAGGGATTCCACTCATGCAAAGCAATTCTATTATTATCTTTATTTTTTCTAGTTAAAATCTGCCTTTGGAATTTCTTAGGAGCCACCTTAGAGAGGTGTAAGATATTTTCTTGTCTTTTATGAATATATTGCATTTTTTTCCTTTTAGTTAGAGCTTTGTAAATTTTTATCTTGTCAATCTTAAGAGACTCATCAAGAGCTTCCTTAATTTCTCTCCTCGCACTATTACAATCTTTATCATACCAAGGGTTGGTTTTGTTATTCATTTTATTACTTGAAACTTCAATGGATAACTTGTTAAAGATGTTGATAAAAGTGTTTTTAATTGAAATTTAATTGTTTGAATGATAATTTTTTTATTAATAGTAATAATTAATTACCAAATTGTTTGATGAGTATTAGTTCCTTAGGAATATTTGAGCAGTATGTAGGGTCTCAAGGCCCTAGGCATGGTTGAGGGAGGAAAATTCTACCTTTATTCTTATAGGAATCTTCTAAACATATATGGTTAATAAAATAACTTCAAACTAGTATGCGTGGATTTGTGAGGGTATTCCTTAGCCTTTGTCTCTGGATATCCATACTATTAAATTTTTTTGATAAGTGTAGATGGGACTAGGAGTATTTTACATGGTTAAGGGAAGAAAATAAACCTTAGACACTAAATGATGCTTTTAGGGATTCAAGGCTAATAGATATGTAGACACCTCCAACAACAAGACATGAGCTCTCAAGGGGATCCTTAGCCTTAGAATAGGGATATGGGGGGATTTGAAAGGTTTTAAGGACTAGGTATGGGTCTTTGGACCCTAGAAATGGAGAAGAGAGGAAAGTTGAATTTTAGATCCTAAAAGATAGGAATCTATGGTCAAGAAAGACACTTCAAATGACTATATAGGACCATTTGAGGGTATTCTTGACGTATGAGTTGAGATACCAATTCTATTAGGAGGAATTGAGAAATAGACATGGGTCTCAATGCCTTTGACATGGTCAATGGAGAAAAATTAAGCTTTAATCCTAAAAACATTAACTAAATATAATACTCAACTACAGAATAAATGTATTGAATATAGTAGATAATATGTTATTGAACGATAAAATACTCTTGATTTAAATAAGAACATAGATAATATACTCAAACATCATATGCATAATGTAAAAAGAGTATAATCAACTAAACACAGGTATAGCGAACTAGAGTCTCACATAAACACATTAAAACCAACCAATGTCAATTATGGTCATCAAATGTGTTAGTCATTCTCAACCAGCTAACAATAATCAACACAAAATTTTCCTTAATGATTACCACAATTCAACGTAATCATTTAAGAATGTATCAAATTGATATAATTCAATCAAGATAAATGTTCAATGTAGTTCAACCATTCACAAACATCACAATTCAACATAACATTTATTTAACATCACAATACAACATTATAATTAAAAAACTTCACAATTTAACATAAGTAAACCAAAATTAATATACAAGATAACCATTTAATAGTGTTGAAATGCAACATAACTCTTAATAAACACTAACATAATAAATATCATTAACTCAATATTATAAATTGAAAAATAATAATCTAAACATCAAATATTTTTATTTTTATTTTTTAATATATATGTATTTATTATATTTTAATATATTTAATTCACATAAATTTTTATAATAAATAATAAATATTATAATATTTGAAAAGACTCTTATATATACCACTTAATAATAATATGAATAATTTTAATTATAATCATATCATCGCTTTCATTACATGTTTATATTTTAGTTGACATGTTTATATTTTAGTTGACAACATTAATATTATTATTGTTAAATATAAAGTTATAATGAATCTAAATTAGTAATATAATTAATAATAGCATTGTAGGATATTTTAAATAATTGTGTATTATTTTAAATCAATAATAATGAAATAAAAATTAAATTTTAAATTATATATATTTTTAAATAAATTATATATATAAAATAATAATCATATTTTATGTCAATAATTAGGTTTTATGGGATAATTTAAGTGATTGAGAGCTATGAGTTGTAAGCCAAATGTTTCGGGGTCAAATCTTTATGTGGCTATGTGTAAATATATAAGGGCTCACTTGATTTCCCCATCGAGTTAGGATTTGTAATCATGACTGATAGGGTGATGCCCCTTCGGGTGGGCCTCTGTGAATTCTTCTTGTGTACGTAACAAATCATCTTCGAGGTTGTGAACAACATTAAAAAAAATTATGTCACTACAAGGAATGACTTTATTTTTCTTCGAATTTTATTTATGTCATGAAAAATATTTAATAGAATCAGTCCTAGATCACCATAGTTATGATGAGTGAAAATGTGAGAATATTTTATGAGAATTTCCATCTTCAACCCTCTTAGTATCACAAAGATGACAATTCTTTCATCCCGCAAGTTTTAGGAATTGTTGTTAGAATAGTAGAGTCAAAATAAACTAGTTAACCTATCTAAGCAACCAACAACATATCATAAAAGATAAGAACAGGAAAATAGAAGGACAAGAGAACACCAATATATGTGGTTCATCCTAATGGGTTACATCCATGGGAAAGTAGCCTTCTATTATCTCCAAAATGTCTTCTCCAATCTTACAAGAGAGCAAAGCACAAATACCCCAAAGAATATAGATAATGTACAATAACATCACAATAGTATCACTACTACATCAATAATGCATTATATGTAGAGACTCACTTGACCCTATTATATACTAAGAGATGAGGAGGAATTACTCTCACATATTTCATGTGGAATAATATAATTCTCCAAAATAACATCTCTTAATACAATACCATGGACAAATACTCTACACAAGTAAATACAACACCATATAACTATGGTTTAAATGTATTACTCTTTTACTTAAGATTGTAGACAAATTCTGACATAATACAAAAACATTATTGCCTTCCAAGGAATACAATATATTCCAACACTCCCCCTTAATAATGGCTGGGAGAAGGGCCCACACTAACACTAAGGAAGGAAGGAGTCATTACTATTCCCCTTGATGACACTTCTAGAAGAACCAAAGCTGCAAATAAGAAGAACACTTCAGCTGATGGAATTTGATGATGAACAACCGCTTCTCATTGAATCATGAAAGTGCAAACGAATTGGGTTGTACGATGAAAGACCCAACAATAAAATGCCAAGAACATGTGACAGAATCCAATCGCAAGATGCCCATATCACCACAAGAATCATCACAACCATACATGATAGTTGAAGAACTTTGATATAATCCACACCAGTGTATAGATACCTTCTCACGACTGATACAACAGAATGTGTGGCTAAGAACACCACAACAGTGTACAAAAAAAAACCCAGATGGCCAAAAGACATGCAGATAGCAGACATTCTTCCAATCAAGGTGCAATATAACTATCTGTAGAAGACATCAAACATCGAAGAAACAAGACCCCAATGGTCTATACATTGAAAATGATATCATATAGATTAACAACATGACTTTAGCAGTAGAAGATGGTGCTTCATTATTCCAGGAATAAGGTGAAAGCCTAAACAAAGAACTTATCTACACAAGAGCTTTCAATATTAAAGCATATAAAGATCTTAAAACAAAATTTCTCATACATAAATGAAAATGCTTATATACCAAAGGTTAGCAACCATCATATAAAGGAATGACAACATAATATGATCAAATAAAATATTAACTTGCTCATTAAGGAAAATGAAGGTACTTTTACACATTAAGTGTCAGCCGCAACATATAAATAGTGAGCCAAAGATTTCACTTAAATATATGAAAATTTAGTCATCAAGCAACTAATCTAAAGCATAGGTGGACTTCTTAATAGTATGATGTTAATATGCAAGCGATGAATGCCCTAAAAATGTCAATGCTTCCATATAGGAATGTTAGAGACAAGTAGGAACAAGAAAACCTTTGCAATCATAAGAAGTAAATAAAGAATCACGACCAGTCATATGTTTAGATGCATCAGAATCCATTATCCATTCCATGTTAGAATAAGAATTATTAGGTAAAACATCATATGCACATAAAGCTACTTGATAGTCATGAGAAGTTTTGTTTTTAGCTTTAGCCATTAAACGTTTTGCTTTAAATCAATTCTTTTCAGGATGGTTAGTTTACCACAATGTTTACAAGAATCATATACTTTCTTCTGTTTACTATTTCCATGAGAAGCATGTCGAGAATTAGAATTAGAAGGATTAGATAATAATTTTCTTATGATTCTTATTAAGTGCAGTTAGAGATTTATTATGTGTGAGTTGTCCTCAAACAAATAACCTTTCTTGCTCATTGATCAATCCTTCACAAAAATCATCAAAAGTTTTCTTCGTAGTATTTTGAGACAATTCTAGAGCTCTATTCCTAATTTGGATGAACTTATCAAAACAGGATGGAATTTTAGTTCTACAAAAATAATAAGAGCAGTGTCAGTTTTCTTGTAATCTTTACCATAACTATTTAATTTCTCATTTAAAGTTTTCAATTCAGCAAGATATAACTCAACTCTTTAAAAAATAACAAGTTCGAGGTCAAAGATCTTCTTTTCAAGATAATATGTAGAAACATCATCAAATTTATCAAATAAAGAGGAAATAATTTGTCATACCTGAACTAGGTTGTCTTCTACCTCAATACTTACTTGAAGACTATCTACAACAGTTTGACCAATGAGCCCCCTTGCTTGATCACTTTTAGCTTCCCATATAGCAAATCATCAGCATCAGTAGGTGTCTTGTGTTCACCATTAACTAGCATCCAAATATTCTTACTCCTGAGAACGTCAATCAACTTTCTCTTCCAGGAAAGATAGTTAGAACCAATTAATTCGGGAACAGAAACTACTTCGGAAGTCATAATGAGTGAAATTTTGTCAAGAAATAAGAAACTTTAATACAGTAAAATGATAGAAAAATAGTGAAGAACTTAAAAACAGTTACATTTTACTGATCTGAATCTGCAAAAGCATAGTTAGAAACACAATAAAGAAAAGAGGAGAAACATTCACTTACAACCCTATGAAAAAATGTGCCCATAAAAGCTCAATCTTCTATTTTGGTTACGTAGGTGGATCCAGAGTGGTTGTTCTAATTTTGAAAACAGGTTATATTAAAAAATCCAGTAATAAATAACCAAGTTATTGCCTTTTTTTTTTATAACTGTCGTTTTTATTACCGAAATGAAGCCCATAAATGCCCAGTTTTCTATTATGGTTATGTAAGTGGATCCAGAATGGTTGTTCCAATTCCAAAAACAGGTTATAATAACAAAAACGGTAAAAGTTGACCAAGTTACGACATTTTTGTATAACTGTCGTTTTTATAATCGGAAGAAAGATCTCCTTGAGGAGAGCCCCGAAATCATGTAGATCTATAGAAAAAAAAACATCAAGAAACCATTGAAAAAATTCCACAAAAATCTTACACAACAAGTTAGGGTTAGGGTAAAAAATAAAAAATGCAGAAATATGCTCAGATCTGAAGAAAAGCCTAATGGCTACCAGATAGAAAGCAAATCTACAACAAAATGACAATGCCCAAATGGGTGAATCCATGGACCTGGGTAACACTTTTTGGCAAGCGGATTTGGGCAAAACCAAAAAAACATACCTCGACCGAGGTTTTATTAAGCCCTCGACCGAGGTTTTAATACCTCGACCGAGGGTTAATAAAGCCCTCGACCGAGGTTTTTTTCAGCCCTCGGTCGAGGTATTTATTAACCCTCGCTCGAGGTATTGAAACCTCGACCGAGGGTTAGTAAATACCTCGACCGAGGTATGGACCTCGACCGAGGTATGTTTTAAAAAAAAATTATAAATAGGGGCCGCGCGGGCCCCCGACGTCATTTTCAATCGCTCGACCGAGATACGGAGCTCGACCGAGGGACGGAACTCGAACGAGGGATGGAGCTTGACCGAGCGATAGCGACCATCAGCCCAAAGCAACCCCACCTCATCAAAATGTCGGAGCAAAGAGGTAACCATTTTTCAATTTAAATGGAATTTAAATTT